>JAZAYU010000746.1:0-164576 GCA_038501625.1 Corbicula japonica | reverse complement strand
CCCAAAATCAATAGGAGTCCTCTACTCAATAAGTATATCTATCGTATGAAGTTTAAAGGCTCTGGAGGAAATAGAACTCATGTTATTGAGCGGAAACGGTTTTCACTCTTCAGACCCCTGTGAACTTTGACCTACTGACCCGTAATTCAGTAGGGTTCTTTTACTCAATAAGGGCTATCACCCTATGAAGTTTAATTCTCTGGGTCAAACGGTACTCCAGTTACTGCGCGGAAACGGTTTTCACTCTTCAGGCCCCAGTGACCTTGACCTTTGACTTACTGACCCAAAATCAATAGGAGTCCTCTACTCAATAAGGTCATCCATCGTTTGAAGTTTAAAGGATCTGGGTGAAATAGGACTCCTGTTGTTGAGCGGAAATGTTTTTCACTCTTCAGGCCCCTGTGACCTTTGACCTACTGACCCCCAAATCAATAGGGTTCTTTTACTCAATAAGGGTTATCACCCTATGAAGTTTGAATGCTCTGGGTCAAAGGATACTCGAGTTATTGAGCGGAAACGGTTTTCACTCTGCGGGCCCCTGTGACCTTGATCTTTGACCTACTGACCCCAAAATCAATAGGGTTCTTCTACTCAATAAGGGCCATCATCCTGTTAAGTTTGAATGCTGTGGGTCAAACGGAACTCCAGTTCTTGAGCGGGAACGAAGTGTGACAGACGGACAGAGCAAAAACAATATGTCTCCAGAGGTGGGGGGGGGGGACATAAATACACCCAAACACTAAAAGTTGATATTTTCAGAATCACGGTGGGAAATTGTGAGGTTAACGTATTTAAAACGAACTATATTTTAAAGTTTCAAGCCAAGCGAGAAACCCAAAATTTTCGCATATGCATGATTTTCCCATTCGTGTCACCTTAATTGGATATGTGAAGAATTTTTTTCTATTTTTTCGTAGTAATCTCGTAAGTGCTTAACGAAAATGAAAACCATTGACGTTACTAATAGAATTCAAGGTTTGAAATTAATATAAGAATCAATTTAGAACTTGCCCCGAAAGTCCTTGCATTGAAATTTATTGCCAAATAACCTTAGTCAACTATATTCAACTTCGTCAAGCACCCAAAATGTTATCCGAAAAGTCAGAAATGCCAATTTGTGTTTTACACATAGACCATGCATTTCTGAAAATATCATTTTCTTAGACAGTTAATCGATTAACTATTTTCTGCAGCGTATGCAAAAAAATCTACACTAGTCTACTTGTTTGATCAAATCTAGGTGAGAATCGCGTATCTATGGATGGCTCACCTCCTTTCAATGCATCGATACTCCCGAAGCGTTGTGGCCCATACACTACAACGGAAATGGAATTTAAATTGACTCGGTGATAATGAGAAGCACCAACTTTTGAATAGTTTTGTGCTAGGGTACATGTAACTATTGGCAGTTTAGTTAATTCAGTTCTAATTAATGCAATAATCGATATACTCGATAATCTTCTGGAGACCTGAGCACCTGTAACTTACTGTATTATCAGGCTTTTTCTGCTGCTAAAATTTAGCAGCTGAAAAAGCGATATAAACAAATCAGAGAAAACTGTAACAACCAATGGGAAAACATGTTAACGACTGTCTTTTCGTCCTGTCACGGATAATTTAATCTACCTAAAAAATTGAATGTTTCCAATGATTTCTTTTCACTGTTTAGCAGATGGCAGTTATGGAATTTGAGTTTGTTTCTTATTCCGTCAAAGGTAAAACTTTAACTTTATGAGAAACCAGCTGCCGCTGTTAGGCAATGTGCGTCCTCTGTTGAATAATTTAATCCGTGATGGAATATTATCAGTTTGTTACTCTTTGGATTTAATATATATTGAAGTATTATTGATCCGTGTCAGAAGAGTTTTTTTGTGTTCTGATTTTAGGCATTGTATCATTATGTCATGTTCTGGCGAGATGAGAAAGAAATAGACGCCAATTGTTGCATTTGTGATATGTAGTTAAGGAGTAATCTCAAACAAATGTCAAAGTAATGTCAATGTTTGGCTAGTCAGCGCGATTGAAAACTGACTTCGTTTATTCTGATTTTTTTATTATAAAATGTAAGTCTATCTACAATAACAGTATCTAGATATCACATACTGGAGTTCTGAGATCTGCTATCAATTACGTCCTTTGAAGGTCGTTGAGCACAATACTTAAGTACTCGTACTTTGTTAACAGTACTTCTCAAATTACCTTTGTTTTAATATTTCGGCCAGTTTTGAGATGGGTGGTTTCAATTTCCCAGCCAATATTGATTCGGATATTGTTCAATCACCCGCAAGGATATACTTCCTGCTTTTGAAATTTAGCCTTTGGTGTTGTCTGAGATATGCAGGATTTATATTCTAAGATCCCCTGTCAAATTTCTATTATGTTTTGTTCCACCCATTTTTTGCTCGTTTAACCCATTCTTTTATCTGGGGACCATACGCCCGCTGAACATGGAATGGTATTAAACTAAAAATACCGCATTGAAGGTTCCATCTCCACCGCCATATGCACACCATCGTTTGGGATGGTCAAAAATGTACTGTTTATTGGAGTAAATATTGAGTTGCGCTCAAGCTGGGGCTAGGCGGCATGGGCAGTAATATGCATTTCCATTACTGTCCATGAACAGGCTAAATCAAATCGAGCCTGAAATATTTTTATATTTGTCGTGTTCGATGGCTTTCAAAGTTCCCTTTTCATCTTTTTCAATATCACAGTAGCGTTGTTTATGGCGGCTGTAAAAAGTGTCCCCGTACATTCAATCAGTGTTGTTATCAGTTACGTCCTTTGAAGGTCGCTGAGCACGATTCTTATGTACTTTGTTAATAGTACTTCTAGAATTACCTTTTGTTTTAACATTTCGGACAATTTTGAGATGGATGGTTTCAATTTCCCAGCCAATAGTGATTCGGATATTGTACAATCAGCCCCAATGATATACTTCCTGCTTTTTAAATTTTGCCTTTGGCGTTGTTTGTGGTAGGCAGAATTTATATTCTAAGATCCCCTGTCAAAAATGCTATAATTCTGTTTATTTCCGCCCATTGTTTTCTCGTATAGTGCAAATCTTTTATCTGGGTACCATACTTCGCTGAACATTGAATTGTTTTAATCTGAAAATACCGCATTGATTGTTCCATGTCCACCGCCATATGCACACCATCGTTTGGGATGGTCAACATCGTACGGTTTATTCGAGTAAATATGGAGTTGCGCTCAACCCATGTTCATCGCCATATGCACACCATCGTTTGGGATGGTCAACATTGTACTGTTTATTGGAGTAAATATTGAGTTGCGCTCAACCCGGGCTTGGCGGCTTGGGCAGTAATATGCATTTCCATTACTATCCATGAACAGGCTCAATCAAATCGAGCCTGCAATATTTTCAATGTTCTTTTTTCATCTTTTTCAAATCGATTACATGTATATTCAAAGAAAAAACGCTTTTCAGTAAAATGTCATAAACGTTATTACGATAGTACTGAACTATCGATTTATTTAATAACGCATATATTTTTTCGAAAATGCATGAAAGGAATGTGAGTGTTGCTAACTCCAATCCTGAACATAATGGTTGCTCAACATTGAATCTTTTGTGTAGAACACGTCAACATATGTGTGATTAAAATGACTTATTGTTTTGTTCAAATAGCAAACTGTGTTATTTTTCGAAACTTTATGTTGTTTTAGCAGGTAAATAAACGTTTAAGTAAAAATTTTTGTTCTAAGCAAATCAAAGTCTAGATAAACGAGGTTCTGTTAGGTATAAATTAACTTAATCGAACTCGTTTTAATTTCTCTCACGCAAGCTTGCAGAACTTGATAGGAAACTGACATATTCCAGCTAAAAACACATGTTCAAGAAATCGGATGCAAATAACAAATGCGAAAATGTGTCCACACATTGTCTTATTAATTATAACGGTTCGCCATGACAAGTATTGCCAGTCAAACAGACTCGTCGTCGATGCCGTAAGTTAAATAACTACGCGACCGACAGCGGGTTTATAACGCTTGTTGCCGGATGATGTAGATGGTACGTAAACCTTAATAGTCTTCAGTCAAAACTAGCCTAGATCTTTCCATTGAAGAACATAAGGCCTTATCCATCAGTAAAATCACTATGAGAGCAACGCAAGATCTTTCCATTGAAGAACATAAGGCCTTATCCATCAGTAAAATCACTATGAGAGCAACGCAGCAAGTTCACAAATAGGGCGATTAATGTAAAAGACGATATTGAAAATTCTTTATGCTATACGTCGAGACAACATAAGGATATTATAAGCGATATAAATCACGAAAATTAGATCAGTGAAAGTCAAGTACAAACAATTCCCCCCGAGTCTGCATCTACAAATATACTACTCAAAATTAAATAAGGGTCTGTAAGATTTCCTTCTTGATAATTTTACACTAGCGTTTCAGTTCAACAAATTAAATACAGATTAGAACTTTATCAGTTTTATCAAATAAACAGTACAAACATAACTTAATGGATCAAAAACTGTTCAAGATTTCAAGATTTTCAAGATTTATTCATACTCTCAATACATGAACACATGTAAATATGAGGAACACAATAATTATATATATTGTAAATAATAAACGAGATTCGAGAAAATAAATATAACATATCCAACAAAATATTCACGGGAGAAATACATATTGCGTCATAAACTAGTAGACAATAGGATTTTCTTGTTATTAAAAAACTTTACTAAAATTTCATAATAATATCATTTACAAATATGCAAAACTTCCTATATTCAGAAAAAATTATTTAAATTCATGTTCATTAATTTGTTAAATTTCACAATATTGGGTCTTTTATAGTAATCCGTTTTTAACATTTGTTTCCGTGTTTCAGTAAAATCTGGGCATTCTAATAAATAATGATATTCATCACCGATGTTAGGTTGCATAAAGTGCATTTTCTTTCATTTAAAGGTGTTCTGTTCCATTGGCCAGTCTCAATAGGAAATTTGTGATTTCGTGTACGAAATTTAATTATATATTTCAAATAATTGTTTGGTGTTTTATGAGATAATTTTCAAACCCAAAGTTGTATTTAAATAATCGATAATTTTTGCAACTGCTTGCATTTTCTAAATTTGAGTACCAATCATTTAGGAAAATATCTTTTAATTTTTGTTGAACTGTAAGTGTAAGCCATTTGATGTTTGGAAAGTCATGAGAATCCCAGATATTATTCATTCCACATTTTACAAAAATGCTTTTTAATTCGTTTATCCAAAGACAGTTATGATTAAGGTTTACGTCTGAATATTTAAAATAGCTGAGCAACAGTGCATACATATTGTTAGATAGTTTCTCTTGAGATGGGCAAACCAGTTTAGCCCAAAAGCTTACGATTCTACTTTTTATTTCAATTGACAGTGGCATAGTTCCTCTCACCATAGACAATACAATTCGAAGTGCAAGTCTTAACATTAAGAATATGCTTTAAAAATTTTAGTTGTACCCTTTCTAGTACGTCAAGATTACCAAAACCCCAAATTCCACAACCATATAGTAATATTGGTTTAACAATTTTTGAAAAAAGATCAATTTGTAAATCAATTGGAAGGCATAGGTCTTTTGCTTTTTTAATGAGTGAATACATGGCTATAGTAGCTTGTTTTGCTATTTCTTGTTTAGCTTTATAGAAAGATCCTGATCTGCTGAATAATATACCTAAGTATTTATATTCATTCACAATTTCAATCGGTTCATTCATTTTCGGTTCAAAATGTAAACCTAAACAGTAATAATAACAGAATACAAACATGGCCCTTATCAAAATTTTGAGCAGTATACAATTCTTCATCATTAGTTTAACAACGAGTGACAAAGGGCCTTTATTATTTATAGAAATACAAACTCTTCCTTTACTACTAACTTGTTATCTTTGTCTTTAATATTGTGTGATGTTATATTTTATAAAATTATAGAACTTTTGCTTTTTCTTTCATTTGGGACAGTGTTATTATCCTGCTATATTTTACCTTGAAAGTTCATTTCAATATAGCACAGACTGACCATAATACCAAATAAAAAGTACTTCCAAAAAGAGTAAAATAAAAGAGAGGAAGACAGAGCCATGATTTGACAAACTGTTTCTAAGTTTCCGAATTGTTGATTTAGTTGATTTAGTAGTTGTGATTCTGTACTATTGCGCGGAGAAATACCGCAGAATCCTTCTGAATTTGGAACTCTTTCATTGAGAAATGACCCTTTTAGCCAATTAGGTGTTCTATAATGACAATAAAAATCTTAACAAGGTTGTAATTATAGGTTGTGTGGACAGGTTATACTTTAACAGTTCATGTAGAATTATACTGAGAAAATGTGTTAGTTTAACAGAGTGCAAAAGAGGATAATTTTCCTGTCAAACTAAATGTGCATCGGACACTTTCACACCAAACAAAACAATCGAGTACATATATAACTTTACCAGGCAGTTTAAGTTTATCATAAGATTTTTAAGGCAGCCTTTTGTACAGTTGTACATTAATTAGTTTAGGGGGAAAAAACGCTGCCTTCATTATCTTGTGTCAGAAATGTTATTGATGGAATGATGTGGTGTTTTTATTTAAAATACATTGATTTTATAGTTATCTGAGGAATGACTCGAAAGACCATTTAGGTACTTGGTTCAAACTTGTGTAAAATTTTGATGTGTTATTTGGTGACACAAAATATGCTATAATGGTTATGGAAGTTTCTTTTCGAATTCTTTGTGTGAGAAACAAAGTTTAAAATAACACAACAATTTGATGATAAGGAGTACTGATTTGTTGATGTAATTATTTTTACGGCCATTTGCTTGACAGTTAAAGTCAGTTTCTCGGGGGTTTACATATATTTGAGACGTTAAAATTTTATTTAATATTTAAAATTATAACACAATTGAACATATGATGAAGTCATGAATAATCATATTTGAAAAGTTTGAAGCCAGTTACTTAATTTGTTTTAAAGTTAGTAAAACAAAACTCTGCTAGAAAAAATGTATGTGGTTGCGGCTACCCATAACCATTTCACTCTTATTTATTAAAAAGTGACATCGTAAGCATGCTCTGTTTTACTCAGGGGTTTCTTGCTGTGTGGGGAGAGTATTTTCAGGGTGTGTCTATTCCTGATATGCATGGTTTCCCCTTTCTCGAGTTATATTGTTTTATTTTCAATCAAGTTTCCTGACTATTTGTATATTGAGATAAAACGAATTTAATAGTCGATTAAAAAGGTATGTCGATGATTTAAGTTCTTTGTGTCATTCGCCTCTCTAAGGTTACTGAACACCTCCTAACCTGCTTGATTAGCTTATACACTGCTCTTGTACATTCATAAATGTAACAACTCGTATATGGTGATAGTAAGGAAATTTTGACACTGAGACATGTCATGTTTTGAGTCAAAATAGCCCGTTGGCCGAGTGAAACCTGGCTTAAGTGCGCAGATGCAAATCCTATTCTTCATTTACCAGGTGGTACACAAAAGACTGCAAAAATATGTTTAATGAAGTACATTAAATGCCTGCGTCATCATTGCATGTCATTTGAATTCTGCTGCAGCTACGAAACATTGTAAAACGCAACGAACTATTACATCTGATCACGTATATCGATATCAGTCGTAACATTTTAGAAGTTAATGATTATTATGAGCATGCATCTAACGATAAATTATTAGATAAAATGTCGGAAAATTATTGTTGTCGGTAATACTTGTAGCATGCAATCTTTATCTTTACAACAAAGAAACATAATAATTATTAGAATGGTTTTATCAAAAACATAAAAACAATTACTGTTGTAATAAAAAAAACTCTGATAATTATTTCAATGGATTTACTTCAGTTTGAATGTTCTGTTGTAAATCAAAATATGTATGCAAGTCAATAGTGTTCGTTTCCTTATTTCCATACTTTACTTAAAATATTTCTTTTTTATGTGGTAGTATTTAATATTCCGGCTAGTAATGATTTGGGTATTGTGCAATTACCAAAATGATATACCTCTTGCTTTCTTGGGAAAGATCTTACTATCCAAATCCCTTGTCAAACTAGTGTGTTTTATTTCCACCCCATTGATTTTGTCGTTTAGAGTTAACCAATTGTTATATAGTTTTCTAAGTATGGTTTCTTTATGTGTGTTAAAGGTGATTTCTAAAAGGTAGAAGAAATAAAATATGCGTTATTTTTTGTTAAAAACAAGTATAGAGTATTAGGGTTTAACACTTTGGTACGGTGAGTGGCAAAGCATATTAACCGGGTTCCATCAAGTCTGTCATTTGCCCTATCATGTACATACACACTATTAAAGACTGGTTCAAATGAGCCCGCGTACTATGTTTGGAGCACCTTAATATTTATACATTTAAGTAAAAATACCATTATTGATCTATTCCGAACATAATTAGGAAAAACTATTGTGAGCGAATATACATACTGAAATGAATGTCTAAAATGCTGACATGGTCTACAGCACATGGTAAAATGAATTGGAAAGATATAAAACATACATTAAATCGAATTTAAACTGTAAGAGTATCGAAACTGTCTTTAATAAACAGATTAATACCTGCTTACTAACGATGCAAACATAACTACACAAATCACAAAGTAGTAATTTCCAACTGAACTAAACATCTGTTGGAATATAACATTGTCACAGAATGATATTCAATATATTTCTCATGCACATACAATTGTTTGCACAACTCGATATTTACTATTTTATTCTGAAATGATAATGAAGTATATTCGTAGTTGTATAATGGAAATACTCTTGTTTATGTAAGTCTATTCCCCCACCGTATGTTTAATAACAACAACAGCGTTACCTCGAAAGTTGCACACATAAACGCATGCTATTAGATGTCTTCTTTTCCGCTCAGTTTAAAATCCCTAGTGCAACAAGGTATTTCTCAATCAGGGTTTAATTGAGATTTAATTTATAAATTACAAAAATAACTATAGTGTCAGTGTCAGAGAGCTGTATTTTCTGAGTGATACGCATGTTTCACTCTATTATAAAGGAACTAATACTTTTTTTAAAATGCTGTTGTTCGCATGAGCTTGTTGCGTTCGCCGTAAATGTTAATTTAATGATGAGAAAATAAAAACTAAGAAATGAAAACCAGCTACATCTAGCTAGAAACAAAGGTGATAATAACGAAAAGTATCGTTAAATTCGTTAAGAGAAACTTTGAATGCTTCAAATTGTCTACTCATTGTGAATTTGGATACAATGAAGAGCTGACTAGCGATAACATAATTAGTAGCTCTAACACTTACAGCATGTTTGAAAGGTAGAGCATAAGATAGAGTACATGGCTGTGAAAACTATGACTTCAAAGTTATACTTTTTCAGCACTTCATAAGATGATACTTCTAACGATGAAGTTTTTAAAAACCAATGTTTTAAATCTTCAAATCAAACCACAATTACAGAACTGCCGAGTTAGACGAAAGATATTTTTAAATAATTTGTACAAGTATTTTAAATTTGACGGTAATTGCTTAAAACATTTCAAAAACATATTCTGATACCAATGAAAGTCTAATCTTCTTTAAATGTACTATGGCAGAATAAGAAGTAGATATATATGAAACAGAAAAAGTTTTACCCAATCGTTCTCAAATAAAGGGGCGTCAGTTAACTTAAAAAGATGTTTTAAAGAAATATGTTGCTGATCAGCTTTTTAAATTGAATTTTAAAATATTCATCTATATTTGATTTATTGATATTTGTTGTGATAGACAGAAAATGTAGACTTCCTGAGACATAGACAGAAAATGTAGACTTCCTGAGACATAATCAACGTAAGAAAGTCAATGGCCGAAAAGTTGAAATACTCGTAAAAGAGCGTAAGTAGATCTGTTGATATCATTTATTTTATTTATAGGCTAATGATCGTTTTAGAGGCTGTTTGTCTGGCCTTTATTTCTTCGCCGCGCCATTGATCAAATGTAATTTACAATAATTGCATTTACGTAATTGAAAAAAAACAACAAATCTCTTACAATTAAGGTGAAATGGCAGTTGTCATTGCACTGCCATTGATAAAAAAATCATCAAAATCATCATTCAATTTGATAAAAAAGAAAATGATCAAAATCTCTCTAACGGCAAAATGCAGTTCAATAAAACTGTACACATACAGATTATATATACTTCTTCTGTATATATCTGCCACTGAAATACTTGCATCTAAATAAATGCTTAAAATTTTGATGTCACGAAAAATATAACTTAAAAGTCTGAACTATCTAAATCACTGTTCAGACAGTCTTAGTGCAATCTTTTAAATCACCGGAAAATAAATGGCTTTCTCCCATAACGTTAGACATCGTTATTTTTCTTAACGGAGCATGGCGGGATTCTTCAAGAGGAAATCAAGACGAGTAACTATAAAACAGCTACTGCTACATTTACAGCAGTTTTGCAACTGGGGCTCGTCTGCTTAATCTGTAAGCGTATTAAATTATGAGTTTACAAATGAACTTAAATTTAAACTAGAATGTGCCCTCGGACACTGATGCCCCCCCCCCCGTGCTAAATTTGATATAAGAAAGAACCATAACTCTGGTACAAATGGTCGCAGGGAAAATTCCTTTTTTACGATCATGTACAAATAATGCTTGATCATCTATGCAAGTTTGAAAGAAATTTTTGCAGATACAACACCTGTCCAGAAGGCACCAGCAGTTGTGATTGCAAGTGCAAGTAAAGGTAAATATTCTTCTTTACAATCAATTTTACATAACCTTTAACCAAATTAACATTCCACACATTAAAGAACAATGGTCATGTATTTCACTCAAGCTTTGTTGTTTTTTTTAATAATCCATTATTTGATTTTGTAAAATTTAGAATCCTAATATTTAGAATCCTTGTAATTGTCTAATAACTGCACATATGTGTTGTTAATTATTATGCCACTTTTGAAAATTTGATATATCTAGGGTAGCATGCAAGACTGTCTTTACTACATTGAAATAAAGAAGGAGTAACGACAGTCTTGCATGCAACCCTCGATATGTATTGGAACAACAGACCTGTATAGCGCTATATATCATAGGTAAATGTATATCAGTTACAGCACAAAACCGACCACCATCATTGCACTTGTACTTGTAATGTGATCCAACATTACTCCTAGTTGATAACACATTTGTCATGTATTATTTAAGTTATCTTACAATAAAAAATATTTCCTGGACATCAATTTTCTCAGAACCAGATCAGAATGCTGCACATGTAGGTGGAAGGACAGCAGACAGTTTAGCAAAGACAAACAGTTTAGATCACCTGAGCCAAAGTCTCAGAGTGAGCTGGGTTAGAATATTAAACCCAGGAGTTAGCTTTTGTCATCAAAGGTGGACCATCTTGTCTGTTGTCCGTCATGAACTTTTGATGTTAACACAATAAAGGCCACAATTTTAACCCGATTGTCATCAAACTTGTTCAGAAAGTTTGTCTTGGTGGTGTCTTGATCCCTTTCAAAACTGGGTCTTATTGGGTCACTAGGTCAGATTAAAGCAAAAATTCTACTGTAGCCAAACCTGTTTAAGTACATAAAATAGAATATAAAGTTTAAGTGCACGAATAACATTTTAACATTTTAACTAAGACAATGTAGTCATAAAGAATCGCAAAATAAAAAATGATAATAGTTATGGTTCTGTAATAGTTGAGTAAAGGAATGTGTCTAATTTTTGTACAGGTTCCAAAAGATCAAGATCCAAAGAAGACTTGTACGAGTAAGAGCACAAGAGAATGCTGCTGGAAATTGAGTTAGTGCAAAAGAAACTTCAACATGAGTCGGAGTTGCACCACTTGAAAAAACAGCTAATTTCTTTAAACATCCAAAGGGCATTGGAAACTCAAACGTCATTGTATAACACAGAATGGTAATTTAAAGTGCTATGGCATTTGTCATTGCACTGTCATTGATAAAAAAAATATCAAAATCTTTCTTACGGCGAAAATGTAGTTCAAAGAAACTTTGCACAAATTAATGTTAATAATGTAAGTTTATTTTACATATGTTAAAAAAGTGAGGACAGTCCATTTATAGTTAGACCTTAAAAAATCCCTAAAACTCTTATTTACAACCAAATTCAAAAAACGAAGCAACACTAAATATCAATTTGAATTCCGCCTTCATGAGTAATGAGTTACTGACAACAATATCTAAGGGCCTCTTGTCTTACAAACGTATACAATAATAATATGGGATATTTGTTAGTGTGTATGACCTTTATATTTCCTGGTCACGAAAATGGATGACATAAAATAAAAATGTTGATTTCTCTCTTCATAATTGAGAATTCTTTCCTAAGATATTGTTGTCAGTATCATTTGACTCTTGTGTGCATCTAATTGTGGTTTTGTGTTACTTCAGTTTTGTGATTTATTGCAAATAGAAGTTTAAGAATTGTTTAGGTCTAACTTTTTCTTTACTGTTCTAACTTTTCTTTATGTATGTAAAAATAAACATACACCTATAGAATTGATTTGTCTTCATTTTGCGGTATTAGAGATTTTGATATTTTCTTTGCTGTCTATGACATAGCAATGACGAAAGGAGCAACTTAAAGAGCCTGCTACTTTGACATGTAGCGAAAAGTTCTAACATGTTTGACCCAAGTTTAGATAGATATACTTATAATCACATGGTTGACAGTGTACATCCAAATCAGCTGACATGCAGGCATCAGATCATGATCTAAATTAGTTATATTTCAGATTCATTTTGTTACTTAAAACTTTGAAACAATTGATCAGCAGGCTTGGCTACAGTGGTTAGTCAATTTCTATACTTACTGGTCAACAAAGTGAGTACACCTAAGATTGTTAGCATCACAAAAAAGAATATTACCTAACTACAGTTATTTGTAGTTAACTTTCTACACATTGGCATGGATCAGCTAGCACATCCGTCCTATCTGATCAGGATCTGCACTGTTCGCCTTTTGGTCATAAATAACCTAATAAATCAAAAAGTAAAAGCCCGATCAGATGGCATGAATGTGGCGGCTGATCTGGATCTACATAAAGGAAAGGGTTTTGTAATTATGTATATAGTTATATATCCCATCTTGTACACGAATTTTGTCGAAAAAAACTTTAATTATGTTATTTATTTAAAATATTCCTTCAAAAATGCAGTATCAAATTATACTGAGATTCTGTATCAAAAATAAGTTTGTGCAAGGTAGTCCCGATAACGAGCTCCACTGTTGTTCATGCCTGCGTGATCATCAAATGGATCCACCTGTGGATAGTCGATTGGCTCAGTTCCGCGGCTGTATGTGTCATGATTATCCATCCCAAAGTTGTGTAATACCACACAAGCTGCTGTAGTATGGCATGCCTTGCTTGGTGATGTCCGGATACCATATGAGAGACAGGCAAAACGGCGCTTAATGATCCCAAATGTCTGTTCAACAAGTACTCTGGTCGTGGTAAGTGCAGCATTGAATCTGTAAAAATGCAATTTTAAACGATAAACTGAATTGTTAAGTAAATCGGGGCTAATGGTTTGAAGATCAAATTCTGTCCAAATCTTTACCAAATGAATCCCAACTGGTTAAAATTTTAGATTATAGCTTTTTAGACCAAAATTGCTTAAAAGTTTGTCGAAGTTCACAATATATGGTTCGGTACTTGATACTAATGCATGTAACATAACTCTACCTTAAATATTTCCAAGGAAACATAGATTTTGATTGACTCAATTTATTTTGCAGAATATGCATTTAGGTATAAATTATGCAAATCTAGATAATCATGTTTTCTATATAATAATTAATAAAACGAGAAAGGGCCATTAGATTAAATATATTAAGTTGAATATAAATACTGGTAAACCTTTCATTCAAAATTTTAAGATTATTAAATATATAAACTTAAAACAATCGCGAAACATCTACGTCATAAAGCATTTGCATACCATTTTCAAAACGCCTGCACAGGTGACTCTCCCGAAACATCCTGCTATCGTGGACGCTGCCGGGCCACATGGCAACTATGTCCAGTATATAGAACTGTGCATCACATACCATCTGAAATTCCATTATTTAACGTTTAATTTATTTTTTTATTTATTACAACTAGGTGTTTGTTTATTTATTACAACTAGTGACAAAGTTACATTAATGATACATATTTGAAATTATAACACCGCGTTGGGGCATTTTCAGATTGACACTCTCTGACTGTAGACTGTAGAAGGTACATAATTACTGTTCTATTAATACGGTGTTGACAAACAGTTGTATAGTTTTTACCTGAAAAGTGCTTAACAGTAAAATTATGCTACCAGTATACTAGTTCAATACTGGAAATATAATATAAAATATACCTGCACGTTAATTGAATTGAACCCTTTCCCTGTTCACATAATCACCTTCATTTGTTGTCGGGGCTTTTATCCTGATATGGGTACCGTCGACACATCCGACAACTTTGGGAAACCCTGAAATGTTACATTCTCTCTAATGAATTAGCTTTTAGAAATTTAAAATATCAACACCGATCGGCATTACTTAGGCAAAAAGGTTATTAGAAGGTGTTCTTTACTTCAACCAGTCGCACAGGTGTGTAGCTGGTTAAATGAAAATGTTCAAGAAGGACAAGTGTTCCGGATCACAACTTTTATCCCATCACAAGTCATTCGAAGTTGATTGAAAATATCTTTTTTTTTTCTCAACAATAAACCTATAACCTCCAGATAGATACACAATACCTTTCACAATTACCATTTTAAAATTCACGGAATTTTCACAGTTGAGTAACGCACAAAGGCCTGTCATTTATAATTAAGGAAAGTTAATAATAAAATCATTAAATTGTTTTACGGTAAGCTTCATAAACATACTGTTATGCTTGGTAATATTGTGCATTGTTATTGGTTTTTGGTGATTAATTTAAAGAGTTATGAATGCTTTCCGGTAAAACATTTGTAAACTGCTGAGAACGCTAGATCCGGGATTCGTGGCTTCTGTATGTGAATACTTCACTTAATATCCAGAGTTCATTGTTAATTACGATTAAAAATCATAGAACTAAATACTTTCAATGTATTTATATGCTTCTTTGGGTGAAAAATAATCTTAATGGAGCTAGAAAGAAACAAGTGCATCACAGATGCCTACATATTTGGTATCAGGACTATTTTAATCACAAAGTGACAGTCTCTGTCAATTAACATTTAAAATAAAAATATTGTTCATAATACTTTTCAGTAAAATTGATCTGTCATGAACACAAAACATTCCGATTCTTATTTTTAAATTTATTTCTTAAATAGTAGGTATATTGTATTTTTTTCCATTCTAATTGAATACCCATTAGATACCTCACTCCCCGTAAGTAACCCCAATACATTTAAACATGACAGAGTTGTCTACCTTGCCAGTTGTTTACAATAGCAACCAATGCGATTGCACAATATTGGAAGGAAAGAAAACATACCGGCAATACTGTAGAATTCCCTTTTCACTTCTTCCAATCTCCTACCCTCGGGAAAATGAACATATCTATCCAGTAGGTCACACAGTGCGCTAGTTACACGGTCTATAGTCCGTCCGGCAGAGGCTCTAGATACATTATGAATGCTTGCGATAAGCAAGTGATGTGCCCCTGTCGCGAAAAACTGCAGTGCCACTAAAACAGACATGAAAGGTGGCAGGGGCATTGACCTCTTGGTTGGTGATTTCACACCGTCCAGTACAAGTCCCACCAGTAACATGATTGACTGGGGACGAAAACGATACCTCTCCCGCACTTCTTCACTTGAAAGAACTTCCAACGGGTTGGAAATATCACGAAATACACGGGGTATTCTCGCATAACGGCGGAGGCGGCGAAGACGAGCTTCAAAGTCAGCCATGTTTGAGAAATACTTTGGAATTCTGAGACAACTACTAAGCATGCTCAAATATTTCTGAGCATACTCAAAGTTAAGTTAAGAAAAATAACAAATTTTGTTTCGTGAGCACCAACTCAAATAATTGTTATATACTCAGCTCAAAATCTGAGTGTAAATGCATATTTGAGTACAAATTTGAACTTAAGTTATGTTCGTGATACTGGGGCCAGGCCGTTTTAATGTTTGTTGATGATTTGAAATCCCCAGTAAAAACTGGGCGGTAACCCTCAGGTTCTCCTTTTGTTAATTGCGATGTCTTATTTTAAAAATTGACCGTTTCGCCAATGTATACGCTTTTTCTCTCTTTATTATTTGGAGAAGTGAAAAGGCTGTGCTTTCTGCATGAGGAATTTCCTCATTTGCATACTAAAACATTCCTATTTAAGATATTGTTAAGAATTATCAAATGTATTTTGTTGTTCGTATGTTTAGCATTATCGGACAACCAAAATAATGCCTTTATTCGTTCTCTTTTACCTATGAAGAAAGCACGATAAACCTAGCTGGCCAATTGTTTTAAAAGGGACAGTCCCGGAATTGATGGCAAATTGTTAATCAATACCAAAATACTTAAAGACAACTCAAAAATGGTCAAAATAAAGTGTTTGTGCATTAATATAGCTATAAACGTAAGCATGATATATATAATAAACGACATGTATGACAGTTTTATCAGATTTAAGGTATTTTATTATTAATTATCAAGTCTAATCAGTCAGTCAGTTTTTCTTATTATTCCATCTTATTCACACGTTTTATACAATGTAACCATATACTAAAGTTAAAACGAACTTTAAAAATATGTTTTACTATATATTAACAACCTTAATTTTTATAAATTAAATATGTCTTAGTTTTAAAGGTGAAGCAATATCAATGTAAGTTCTTGAACAACAAAATCTGATTTTAACAAAGCATGCAGAAATAGTTCTTGAACATTAATCATGTTACTTAATAGTTCATTGGGATTGATTGAAATATTACTCGGATCTGATATTTCTATGATTGATGCAGTGTTACGTAATGAAAATAGCTTCGACGTGTGCTAAGCTGCAACATTAATGATAAATTATATTTAATATGCATCATATAACCCAAGTAATCACAAATATACTAGGATTTACTAGAAAATTATGTATTAGGTTCCTGTAAATGATACATTTAATCATGCAAAAGAAACTTAGGAAGATAAATTAGATTTAAAAACAAAAACAACTATTTGTTTAAGATGGATCATTAGCAGATAATAGAATTATATTAAAACACATCGGAGCCGCACATTGCTCGCCAGGTGGCTACAGTTGAACAGCTGCAAGAGTGATCTCTTCGCAGTAAGAAGTGTGCATTTCATGGTTAACATGCAAAACACCATGCGAAATTTCATATCAATAGGAATTCATGAAATTGCTAAGTGTTATCAACATATCGTCCATACGTAAATATAAAAAGCAGTTAACGAATCATTATACTGACTATCAAAAATTAGTCTAGATTGTAAACAAACACAATTATCAAACAGGCCGAAATATACACACAGAAAGACAGTATGTTATGTTCTTTGCAGGGTACAACGCTAAACAATACAGAATTTAATTCACAGAAGTAAGCAAAATAGTCCAAATAACGTTAATGTGAAGTCTGATAAACCGTTACAAACTGCAACTGCAGTCTCCGAAGATTTCAGCATTTTAATTTAGATTTATTTTTAACGATCTTTGAAGAGTTAGAAGTTTCCAAATTTATATCCGAATATTAATCGGTACAGACGTTTTATCGAATTGCGCAGCTATGGATATTGTGCAATCCTAAGACAAGTTCCTGAAATAAACTATAGATCTTTTGCAAATTTTAGACAGATTCCTGTCATGTGTTACATACAATTTAGATAAAGGCTTTAAAAGAAAATATGCAAAAGTAATGTTGTCTTCGTGAGAGCTGTTTTATCTTCAGAAAATTTAAAAATTCTTTGAAATTGAAAATCCCACTGCTTGAATCGTTTTTTTTTTTCAATTTATAAAACGAACCATTTGAAATTTAGATTCGTTGATAACGCACGACTGTTTCATGAACACCGAACAGCACACAATAAGTTAGAGTTAGATCCTAATGTGTACTGTTAACGTTCGTTGGTCGAATTGATTTCTTTGACCAGGCTTATTCATATTTTTTCTTTAAAGATCCAATTGTTATTTATTTTCAATAGTCGAATAAAGATCTTTCAAAGCCACAAAGCACGACAAATAAGAAAATATCGCAGGCTCGGTTTCAGTTAGCCTGTTCGCCTGGCCCCGGGCTGAGCGCAACTCAAGAAAATTAAAGCATACCTGGATCATTTTGTTCAGTAACCTCGAGAGTTTTGTTAATTATTTGTGGTGCCTGTTTTGAAGCTGATCATTTTATTAGCCATGCTCTCTCTCTTCTTCTTCTTAGCTGTGTGGTGAGGCTGTGTTTTCTGAATGTGCCAATTCCTGATGCATATTTCACTTTTTTATTCAACAAGGCAACTTGTACTTCCTTGTTCATATGAAAACCTGTTGGGATAAGTGTGAGGTAAGAGAACCTTATAACCTAATTGGCTGCATGTGAGGCTGTGTTTTCTAGGTGTGGCCATTCCCCATATGTATATATTTAACTTGCTTTTGACAAACTTCGAACCCTTTGCTACCGTCGTGCAAAGCGAAGGTTAAATCACGAAACATGCTGTAGAATATCATGTGGGTTGTTAGAAGTTGAACGTTATAAATGAATCTCTAATAATATCGCGAGTTACATGTGTTATTTTCACTGAATGGGTCTATTTCATATAGCAAGAAGCATTTTGTTTTTCGTATTGCTTTAACGTTACGCTATTTGTGCAAAGATTTATGCTAAGTTCTAGCTTCGTTGAAAGAATACTATCTACTCTGATGAAAAATTGTCTAAAAAAGCAATCCTAATGATGCAGCATCCCGATCTCTAATTGTCAGTGTAATATCGCGAGTTCCATATGTTATTTTCATTGAATGGGTCTATTTTATATAGCAAGAAGCATTTGGTTTTTTTGTCTTGCGTTAACGTTGCGTTATTTGTGCAAAGATTTATGTTTAATTCTTTCTTCGTTGAAAGAATACTATCTACTCTGATGACAAATTGTCTAAAATAAGCAATCCTAATGATGCAGCATCCCGATCTCTAATTGTCATTCGGGCGACAAGGAGATAGATAACGTCGTCATAAGAGATTGAGTTATTCCGTAATTCTAATTACACGGCTGCACTTTAGCAAAGTGTACTGAAGGTTCTCTTACGTTAATTGTTAGTGGAGTCACATTGCAAACTTGACATTTGATAAACCCATGATTTTTTTCTCTTCTCTTATCTCTTTTTGCCGCTAGAAGAGGCTGCGTTTTCTGGAAGTGGCTACCCCTGATATGCTTCTTACACCTTTGAAAAGTTGATTTGTAAGAGTCTTGAAATACGAAAAATAATTTTATTTATCACACAACTTCTCGCATGTGAATGTAATAACAACCGTTATGTTTTTCCGAAATATAAATAGTTATATTTCGCTACCGACCGAACTACTTTCCATCCGCGCTGTCAAAAATCAGAACAAAGATGGCGGTTGGTGACACTCTATCGGCAATTTTGTTACGATTGATGGCAGTGGTCTAGCCAAAGTAACAGAGCGTGTATATAGTGGATTTGGGACATTTATATGTTATGTGATAAAGCGGCAGTGTCTTTGAATTCGAAAAGGAACAAAATCGCCTACAGTTTGTAAGAAATGCATGTTCAGACCCTGCCCAGCGCATGAAACAGATGACCAAAACCAACCTCGGCTCAAGGCTAACTATTGAAGAGTGAAGATTACTCAAATCACCAGCAAACGAAACACGCATTAAGACCGCTTATGATCTAAAAATCCTCCAAGCCTCTTTCGACTACTCTGTAATTAATGATCGCCGAAAAATTCATTTAATTCCGGTCAAAGAGCTATCGTCGCTTCTATGTCGGTTTATTGTCGGTGTGAAAAAGCAGGACGGAAATGACAATGAGCCTAAGTTTCCAGTTTCGATAGACAATTACGCCCTAAGTACAATAAATGGTGCAGGATTTGCCAAGGTTCGAGACACTCTGAAACAAAAACCGTTAAATGGTGATGGTTAATGTAACTTGCCAAACAAAAGCGATCCCATAACCGATGCCGAAGATACGGGAGCAGTTAAACCAAAGGTTTGTAATGATAGATGGCCTATTAAAATTGATAAACAGACTTCCGCCCGAGGCCCTTAAGGTTTCATTCCATGTTCATATCTATCACCACAATATTAAATCAAATCCAGCATCATCACCAAGGCAACTAGCCAGACTCATTGCTGACAGCGACTTCGTTCACAGTGACATTTACATTTCAAACCGCGTGAAAACTTTTGAGTTATGACAAAAAAGGTGAAATATGCATATTAGGAATCGCCTCACTCACACAACACGGCCTCACCACGCAGCGAAAAAGAAGACATGAAAAGAGAGCATGTTTGTTACAAGTATGTCAATTTAAATAAGACGCCACAAACAATTAACGAAAGAGAACCCTTGGGATTGTAAACCGCCTTGGAACGGTCAGTGGCAAAACAAATTGCTACTGGGGTTTTAAACCAGGTTCTAGGGTGCACCAACCTCACACTTGCCCCAACAGGTTCTCATATCACTAAACAAGTACAAGTTCCCTTGGTGAAATAGCTCAAACCAACCCATCAGCTCAACATTGTTGCATGCAAAAGCACAAATATCAAGGTTAATTTAGTCACACGATACGTCACGTCACTTTATGCGGCTCGTCAGTAGAATTGTTCCGTGCTGTTCATATACGTTTTCAAATTGTCAGTTAATGTTTGATTTACTTTGCAAAATATGATTTGATTTACCATACATATTACAATTTTAAATAACTGTTTTTGTGCGATAAAAACAAACAGACTTTCCAAAAGTGCATTATTTTGAGTCTACATATTTTAGCGACCTGTTATGATTTACGGCACCCTAATCTAGAAAGACATTTCTTGCAGAGACTAATAATAATTACGTGCTGGTTGAAAAACTGCTCCTGGAAATTGCTGACAAAAAAGTCTAGTCCGTTACAAAAATAATGAGAAATGCACTTAAAAGTAACGGAAATGGGTGCTTCACATACATTAGTTTGTCAATTTAGTTTTCTTAAATCATACATACGCGATTTCAATAATCGATGGTTAAACAAATTAAATAAAAATAAGTAAAATATATTTCTTAGAAAATACCATCTAGACAATACAGCTGTCTAAGACATGGAACGCGAACGACAGAGAGCAGTTATATAGCATAACCTTTCATATTGCAAGTAAAAAGCATTTTCTTTGATCCATTAAAATTAGGCTAAGGACGTTCATCAACTTCTTAGTTCCCATTCATAATTTCCGTCGACAACTTCTAACTTTGATTTTCATTTATCATGCAACTTCGAGAGCGAAGACGTGATATTTAATGCTAAATATCAAGTCATTGGCATATATCACTTTTAAGCTCCACATTCGGGTTTGATTAGTGACAACTAAATGGTAGAGTAAAAGATTCCATAATCGAACCCCAACGCTACCGGTGGCTCCACGGTATCTGTGTAAACACAATATCGCGTGTTTTTTTCGCCGATGCGCCAACTTTCGATTGTTTAATTCGAGAAGCTTGAGTGCCGTTTGCTACTCGACCATAAAAAATGTTTAATGCGCTAAAATGGAGAAGTGTCCGTTAAGTATAAAAACATAAACCTTACATAATAATTTTTGCCTCTAGAGAAGCTCTTGATTCTTATTAAAAAGAACTTAACTCTTTATTGTCGACTAACAGTTTGAACAACAAGCCACATTGCATTTTTTAACGCTGACGAAACAATTGTAAATTCTGACCAACTTCAACCAAACACAATGTCCCTCAGATCATCACATCATCAAGGTCACAAATGGTTACAATCTTAGCTGCTGGGAATGGTTTAGGTAAGAGCATACTTCCATGTATTGTCTTCCCCGGACAGCGTTTGAACCCTGAATTTTAAATGACGCATGTCCAGGTGCTTCTGGTGAAATGTCCAAGACCGGCTGGTCCAATACAGGAGTTGTTTTTGAAAACTACCACAAGAATCACTTCGCCACGTATGTTTGAACGGATTTGCTTGCAACAGTGTCGAGTTTATTGCTTGGAGTTATTTCACTAAGATCACATGTTTTCTTCTATTTATATTAAAACCAGTAGTAATAGTTGTGAGGTTAGTGCATCCTAGAACCTTGTTTAAACCCCCATTAGCAAAAGGATTGCCACTGACCGTTCCAAGGCGATAATCTCTCGGATTCTATTTTCGTGAACTCTCTCCTCCGAATTTTGGCTGTGTAAATACCTATTTTTCATGCATAAACCCTTATATGTTGTGAAATTAGATACTGAATTCCCCTTTGTTTAAATTTATGATCATTACTTTAATAACGCTATCTTGGTGTCGAGAATTTTGTTTTATATTTGTTGTTAATTATATGTATTCTTTTTCAGTATTTGTGACTGTTGTGAAAACACCATATTTTAATGATTGCATGATTTTAGGCACTTCAAAAACGTAAAATAAGACGTTAAAAGAAACACAAATTATTGTCAGAAATTAATGACGTTAACGACGTCAATAACGGTGCTTTCACAGCGGTTCGCGCTTTGTATTTAAATAGAATGATTTGTTAATAAAAAAAGAGAGTGAATGGTCAACGTCAGACCACACAAAAACAAAAGTCGTTTCGAAAAGAACGCCTCACAATAGTCAGACTTTTAGCTCCGTAGGGAGTGGAGTCCAGCCGGTGGAGCGAGTCCAGCAAGCGGAAAAAGTCCACTGAAGAAGCGGAGCAAGTCTACTGAAGAGGCAGGGCAAGTCTACACACAAAGTGAAGCAATCATATTGACGAAGTTGAGCAAGTTTAGTGACGAAGCGGAGCAAGTCCAAGGAAAGTCAGTCCATGTACACTGGATTATCTTAGTAAAGACATTGTCACCTTAGTGAGTAGACATCCCTAGATCAACGTGTGACAAATTGGGGGCTCGTCCGGGATTTTACTACAAGGAGGTTAACACTATTTAGATAATCATAAACATGAACTACGACGGGTGGTGTAGACTTGGGGAGAGGCTCGGATTAATGGGGCATGACCTAGAGAGGTTCATTACGGAGAAAGAAGAGGAACACATAGCACGGAAAGAGAGAGCACAGAGGAGAGAAGATGAGAAGAGGCATCAGGAGATGCAATTCCAGCTTCGCATGTGAGAGCAGGAGTTGGAAATTGAAAGGCTGAGGGCAGGCAGAGGTAATAGCGAAAAAGTGGAAAAGCGCTACGCCCAAAGCTACCTAAGTTCGACGAAATGCAAGATGACATGGATGTGTTCATCGAACGTTTTGAAAGATTTGCGCAGAGTCAACAATGGAGTGAAGAGACGTGGGCAGTGAGCCTTATCTCGTTGTTGACAGGCAAGGGACTGGAGGTGTACACGAGTATGCCATCGTCAGAGGCGTGTAATTATAGAGCCTTGAAGGTTGCAGTGCTGAAGAGATATCAACTCACGGAGGAGGGCTTTAGGTCGAAGTTTAGGACAAGTAAGCCGGACCAGGGTGAGACGGTATATCAGTATGCTGCAAGGATCAGGAGATATATCACGCGTTGGACGGAGTGGGCATGTGTAGAGAACACCTTCGAAGCTCTTTGTGATCTGCCGATCAGAGAGCAGTATTTAACCAGCTGGTCACCAGATTTATCAATGTTCTTGAGGGAAAGAGCACCAAAATCTATGGAGGAGGTGATCCGACTAGCAGAGAAGTATACTGAAGCACATGGTGATATGTATTCCGCAGACCTACAACTGGGACATCATGAAGAAAGAGAGGTTCATACAAGCAAGCCTCCAACACAAGAAGCAGAAGAAAGGAAGAAAGACAAGACCTGTTTTATCTGTAATAGGAAAGGCCATATAGCTAAGGATTGCAGGACTCTGAAGTTAGAGAGAACAGTGTCAGCAGCGTGTGCAACGGTGGAAGAGTGTAAAAAGAAAGGGCGATTAATGTTTGTCAATGGAGAAAAACTCCCGATCATTTCAGCAAGCTGTTTCATAGATGAAGTCGGGGAGCTTAGAGTTACACGGAACACAACCGGTTCAGACGACGCTTCAGCGGTATATCATATCAAGGACCCTACAAGAGCATCTTCGAGCACCGTAGAAGAGAAGGATAATAGAAGATTGAAGTCAACCTACACCAGGTAAGAGTCATCATGACACCATGAACAAACAAACTTCATCGACAGTTGATTGAAAAATGGAGAAACGGTGCTTTCACAGCGGTTCGCGCTTTGTAAATAAATAGAATGATTTGTTAATAAAAAAAGAGAGTGAATGGTCATCGTCAGACCACACAAAAACAAAAGTCGTTTCGAAAAGAACGCCTCACAATTGTCAGACTTTTAGCTCCGTAGGGAGTGGAGTCCAGCCAGTGGAGCGAGTCCAGCAAGCGGAACTAGTCCACTGAAGAAGCGGAGCAAGTCTACTGAAGAGGCAGGGCAAGTCTACACACAAAGTGAAGCAATCATATTGACGAAGTGGAGCAAGTTTAGTGACGAAGCGGAGCAAGTCCAAGGAAAGTCAGTCCATGTACACTGGATTATCTACTTAGTAAAGACATTGTCACCGTAGCGAGTAGACATCCCTAGATCAACGTGTGACACTTGGCACCAGCATGAAGCAAGCAAATCCTGCACTTTTTGAAAACACTAATCAAGTTTTATGTGTCTGGTTCATTATTAGTTCATTAATAGCGATGTTATTTTATTTGTACTGCTGTTGAGTGCAAACATAATACATTGATTATCTGGTCAGCGATGACCACCAATTACTAGAATAAGGTCATTCACCGGCAGATACACTCATCCAAAGTTCTAATTAGTTATCCGATGTGTTCTCCAATTGTAGATGATCCAGACTTGTATAATCTCTCAAAAGTGATAAACAGGAACGATTGTAGCGAATCCTATTCGTTTCTGTATAAATATTTTCAAGTTCAAGTTAATATTTAATCTTTGAAAATGTTTATATTAATGTTCTATTCAAGCGCTAATTAGCAGTAATATACAAAAGTAAATTATTACGAAAACATTTTGACATAGGGAAATAAAAGAGTAGGTAAACCAGCTTAATAATTGTTTACACAATCTAAGCAAAGCGATCAATTTCCTATTTTGGTTTCTTTCTTCAATTTGTTTCACATAGATAACCTCTAGAAAGGAACAGAGCACGATGGAGAAATAAAGGAAACTGATAGACATAAACTCTTAAACGACTGACACCATCGTGCATACATATACATATAGGCAAGCAAAACGATCAACTGTAAATAGTTTGTCAAGCATGCAGAGAGCTGTAAAAATAGACTTATGTTTAAATTTACAGGTGGGTTTTTACGAAAATGCGAGAAATTAATATTGTTTTTTTCTTTAACTTCTGTATCAAATCTCCACAAACAATGGTTGAGAAATACCTTGTTGCATTTTAGCACTGCACACGTTTGTCATAAACAAAACGCACATATTGTTGAATTTAAATGTTCATTTATATTTAAAATGTTTCAATAATTTATATACATCAAACAGTTGCTCAATTGATTTCAAGTACTGAATGCTTCAATTTAGTGTCTGTTTATCAAATATAACAAATAAGACTGTAATAACACATTTTGACACACTTGTTACTTAAATATGTAAAATATTCCTATCAGGAAAAGCCACACCCAGGGCTGGAGGTTATAAAACTGAGATTGGAAACCAGTCTCATATCTCAAGCATCTGAAATGACGACTGGTCAATCAGATGCTTGAGATCTGAGACTGGTTTCAATGCTCAGTTTTATAACCTTAGGCACAGCTATCATAGCTTCCCTGACTAAGCCAAGGAGAAGCAAGAAAGAGAGTGCATAAATGTATTTTACGAGAAATCAAAAGAAAATACATCACAAACAGAGAACTAGAGAACACGACGAATAACTTCCTTTGAACTTTTAAAAACAACAACATCATATTGTCTGTTGATATAACAACATACTTTGATGCATCAACCTTGCAATCGTCCCAACAATGTACCTTGGTGCATTATCTCCAACCCGTAAAGCTTATCGACTAAACCTCGCTGCATCAAACATCATGCAAACACATTAATCAAAACAGTTTCTGTAACTGACAAGCAGAATCTAGAGGGGGATAGAATTTGCCGATACTGGCAGTAATAAAAGCAACATTGAAGTTCCTTAGTTCTGAAGTTCTGACTTAGTTGTGTTAGCATCTAAGAACAATTACGCAATTAGCAATAAGACATTATAAATCCAGTAAAATGGCTTATTTCTTTGTTCCTTAATTGTCATCTTTGTTCCTTAATTGTCATCGTAATTGAAATGTTTCGATAATCCATTAAACTTGTTTGATGTCACATTTTCTGTCTAATGAAACGGTTTTTTTTTCTGTAAGAAGATTGTCTATAATACCTGTTTGACATGCGATGCACATGGTGTGTAAAAGACAGAGCACAGCTGGGTGGTATAAGGTAAAATTTATTTGCAAACATATCAGTCATCCCTTTTGTAACTTTTGGGATTTTCATGATTAGGTTTAATCTTCTTCCATTCATCGCCATTCAACACTATTCCAAATGAGTTTGTTTTTCAGCTCCCGTACGAAATTGAGAATATTCAGCTTCAAACTCGTTTCCAGACTTGAATGTATTTCCACAGGTATCCCGTTTCATGTGATCGACCTTGTCAGTATTTTCACCAGGAACTTCATTATCTTCATTTTCCGACAGTTTGCGAGTGTCTGAAGTTACTTCCTCAGGCTGTCAAGCGGTCATTCTTTTTCCTACTTTTTCCTGTTTTTCTCCTACTTTTTTGTCTCATTCCTAATTTTTATTAATTTTTTACAAAAAAAACTCCTACTATTCCTACTTGTTTGTCAATTGGGCAAAAAAAATTTATTTTACTACAAAAAAGATATTTTAGTAATATTGCAGGAAAACTAAACCCATGGTATGGCTGTATTGCCAACAAGGATGCTTTCATCAAGATGAGGCCCCGTAGACCCATACTGACTGCACACAGACCTCTCTGAGTAAGCATAAAATGTTTTGTTAATCATAAATGAATTATTTTTTTTAAAGAATTTATTTTTTTAAAAGGTGTTTGAGTAGTTACAAAAGTTAAGTACTTGGTTTGCATTTGTACACTGCATATCTAACTATTTCTCATTGTTCCCAATGATGCATTAGCTGAGGGAACCCATTGTTTATCCCAGTTACATTAAAATAGTTAAAAATTACATAAAAGCAATCAATGTGGTTAATCGTTTCAAGAAACTGATACAGCATCTTTAAGTTAAGGATGTTTAATGCTGGGATAAACTTTGGGGTGCAACTGGTTCATTGACCAATCGAAGATATCATTATAGATGTCAGATGATGAGTTGGTCTTGACTCAGGTTAAAGTGAATTGCTCTGCTATGATCAGCTACTTAAGACAAAGTGTACCAAAACTGGTCTAATATTTTAATTTAAACAAGTAGTAGAGCTAAAGGCCATAGTCACAGCTTATTTAACTAATTGAGAGGATGTTTGTGTATCTGAAATGAAATTTATTTTCTCTGTAAGGACAGTAACATGCATAAATATTGTCAAATCCATACACAGAAGAAACACGATTTAATTTTTGATACACCAAAATTAGCATTATTATTATTATTAACCTTGCTTTAACAGGAGACTAACAATTGAAGCTTGACTTAGATAAACATTGCATGTACTAGTACTAAAATTCCTGGTGGGAAAACAAAATTTAACCCATCATGGATGGAGAAATTGGACAACAGTGGACAGACTCTTGGATCATGGTGCAAAAGAGATACAAGCAATGAGTTTGCAGGATACTGTTCTGTTTGCATGAAGTCCATGTCATGTGGAAATACTGGTGCAGGTCAACTGATAAGCCATGCAGATGGACAAAAAACATAAGACAAAAATCAAGTGCAAGGAAGATAACTCACAGAAACATTTATTTGGAAGCACTCCAAAGCCAAGCATCTCTCAGGGTGGTCGTGAAAAACCTCAAAGTATCCTGATACACCCTTGGAACAGGTGCAAACAGCTGAAATTCTTTGGGCCCTTAAGGTAGCTTCAAGTGGGTACCCATGCAGATCTTGTGATGGCACGCCTGTCTTATTTCAAGCCATGTTTCCGGGACCTGTGTCTAAAGATTTCACAATGAGTAGGGCAAAGATATCTTATATGATTTCAGATGGACTGAAGCCATATTTCAGGAAGGAAGTTTCTTCCTTGATTAAGGGGACATGTAGTATGTATAGTTTACAGTATGATGAGACAGGGAATGCTCAGGGGAAAAACAGTGTGATGTTCTAATAAGATTTTGGAATGAGAAGACAGGAGAGGTGTGCACAATGTTTTTGAAGAGTCTAATGTTTGGACATGCAAAAGGAAATGATGTGGGCCAAGCACTGATTGATACTCTCATGGAACAGCCTGAGATTCCCATAGGAAACCTGATTTCTTTAGGTTGTGATGGACCAAATGTTAATAAAACTATCTGGAACTACATAAATAGCTACACAAAATCTAAAGGCTTATGTAGTACATAATGCATTTCGGAAAGGGTTACACGTTTTTGGAGAAAATGCAGAAGAGCTTGCTTGTGACCTTTTTCAGTGATTCAAAAGCCATACCTGTCAACAAGAGGATTATAGTCGAACTCTTGGACAGTGATCTCTCCATTCGTCATGTTCAATGTAGGTGGCTTACCTTACTTCAAGCTCTCATTAAAGTAAAGAACCAGTGGGATGCAATCAAGCAATTCTTTTTAAAAGACTTACCACGAATAAGCAAGGAGTCCAAGACTGATAAAATGGTACAGAAAAATGCAAGATACCTGAGTATCTGTGAGAAAATAAAGTCCAACGAAACACTTGTTGAAATTCAGTTTTTGTTGATTGTAGGGCCAATTTTTGATCGTTTTCTGGTCATGTTCCAGAAGCAGGAACCATTGATACATATGCTTCACTGTGAAAGCACAACTATCTTGCAGACATTCCTGTTTAGATTCATGAAGAATGACATAGTTGCAAATGCAAAAGGATCAAACTTGTGTTCCATAGATATTAAAAATTTGAACAATTGCCTGGAATTGAAAGATATGGAAATTGGATCTGAAACCCCCAAAACCCTTGAGAAGTTAGAATCTGGCAGAGAGAAGTTATTATTGATGGGTACATGTATAAGAAGTTTCTATCAGGAAGGTTCAGTGTAATTGGCCCAAAAGCTCCCTATCAAAATGCTACTAGTGAAGAATGCCCAGTGTTTGCATCCTGAGGTCCGGGACCAGGAAATAGCTTTCAAGTATCTGAAGAACCTCACCTCATTAGTTCCCTTCTTATCAGATGGTGAAGCAACATTGGCACATGATGAATGGAAGATTCTAATGTCGGAGAATGTCCCAGAAGACAAGATCTATGAAGAGACAGGTGAGCTAAGAAGGATTGATCAGTACTGGAACTACATATTCAGTCTGAAAAGTACGAATGTGAGGCCAAGATACCCGCACCTGAAGAAGCTTGTTTCATCATGCTTATGACTGTGCCATAGTAATGCCGACGTAGAACGTAGTTTGTACATCAACAAGAAGTTGTTGACTGAGGAAAGAACCAATTTATCAGAAGAGTCATTGAATGGCCTAAGACTGAGGAAAGAACCAATTTATCAAAAGAGTCATTGAATGACCTAAGACTTACAAGAGATGCTGTTGTTTTGCATGATGGAAATGTACTGAATGTTCCTATCACAAAGGATATGAAGTCATAGGTAAAAACTGCATACAGCAAGTATTCATCTAGAATGGAAGAAGAAAGGAAAGATACAGAGTTGTCATTGAGAAGGAAACTGCAACTGAAGGGGGGAGAAGGATGAAAAAATGTTGAAAGAAAATGAAGAAAGGAAAAGAAAAATCAATGAAAAAGAGAAGGAAGTGAGATAATAATGATAATATTAATAATGTAGATATTTGCCAGTGCTTGTTGTGTTCAATAGCATGTAGATATTGCTAGTGCTTGCACATAGTCCTCTAAAGGATTTTTGTATCTCATAAAATATGCATGTATGTAAAAAGGTATGAAGTGTACAAAAGCTTGGTAAAACAATATTTTGAAAATATTGACTTGTAAAATATTCTTCTTGGAAAAATTGTCGTAGTAAGTCATTTAATAATAACCTGAGATATTTCTCATAACATACGTGTAATACTTGAACTTTGTAAGTCTGTGCTTTTAACCAATAAAAAAACATTTTAGGTTGCCGGTGGCAGTCTGACATGAGTGTTGGGGCCTCATCTGGATGGAGTATACCTACTTTTTAGGAAAAAGTTCCTACTTTTTTCCTACTTTTTTGTCAAAATGGCTCCTACTTTTCTCCTACTTTTTTAAAGAAAGGTCACTTGACAGCCTGCTTCCTCTATAACGGATTTTTTTGTCATTTTTGAAATTGATCATTTTATTAACCATGCTCTCTCTCTTCATCTTGACTGTGTGGGGAGGCTGTTTTCCGGCGTAGCTGTCTAAGCTCACTTTTGACCTAATTTATTAACCAATGAAGTGTTGTAAATAATACTCGTATTATATTATTATGCAGCGGGAAAATTAAATAAACTGTTTCGATTGGTAGCTATTTCCACCGGAGAGGCATCTAGCAGGGTGAAGAGGTATCTAGTGGGATTTTTAAACAATTAGTTAATACACTGTTTGAAACGATTATTGCTGTGACGTTTAGATCTTTGCTATTCTCTTGTGTTGAAAGATGTTGAAATGAGGCACACTACAGCACTCGTCATTGGCTAAGATTTTTTGTCAACAACAATACAGTCACTCTTTTATATCGACCTATAGATACAAAATGAAAGTGAAAGTAAGTGGAAATGGCTTTAAGAAAACGATGTTACACTTTCACTGTAAAGCTTAAATTTAAGTAATAAAATCTGCGAGCTTGAATTATTGTAATATTTGTGAGTATTTATGGAAATGGAAATTTATCTCAGCTTTTTCAGTATTTGAAATGTTTACCCGTCTCTTAAATCGGGCAGCTGTATATAATATGCTACGCGATATAAACAATGAGTTCGCTATGTAAGTCTTGAAGTCTTCACTAAAAATATTTTATTCTTTCAGCAATTGATATATCATCTGATACTTTAATAAGTTTTAAGAATAAACACAACCGATGCCTTTTACAATACGTTTCTTATATAAAACTCATTCTTTATCGCGACTGAGGATTTTACAATGTGCTTACTTGTCTTAAATCTGGCAACTACGTGTAATATGTTACGCGAAAAAACTGCGAGTCCGCTATTAAGTCATTGCGAAGGATTCACAATGAAATTATTTAATTTACACGTAAATCAAGATGAAGTGAATAATACAAATGTACCAGCTACAAACTCCATCATTTCATATACAATCTACGCCGTTTATCTTTTTTAAAGATATTTCTTGTTTCTGAATGTGGCAATGTGCAATTTTTGACATTCATATTTCACCTTCAAGCATTAGCATTAAATTGATGTGGATACACGAGAAAAGAGGTTGTATCAATAACGTACACTTGTGTAAACTTTTATTGTTACATTAAAATAAAAATCAAATATAAGAATATAGATTTTCAATAAGATAATTTGAATTTTCGTTGCCTACTTAACGGGAAAACAACAAAGAAAGCTTCTTTATGGTTTTCTTTTTAACTTAACTTTCAGCTACCTGTGTTTTTGTATTGTTTGACAATTTATAGGGAGAATTGTAAATATGTTCTTATTACGTGTATATGCTCTTTTATGAATCTGTGCAAAACGTTAGAGATATTTTTGTAACACATTAGAATCTATAATGCAGTAAACTCCAAGCATTTGGGTGGTATTATCTCGAATGAAACAGTTTTCGAGTTCTGGAGCATTTAAAATACGATTGAGTGCAAATGTATTAAGGCATATCCATTCTTATTGGAACTAATCTGGCAAATGTAGATTTTTTTATCCTGGAACCTGACTGTTGCAATGTGGTCAGCCCATGTACTTCTCGTGATATGAGAACCTGTTGGGGCAAGTGTCAGGTTGATGCACCCTAGAACATGGCCTTGTTTAAACCCCCAGTGGCAATTTGTTTTGCCACTGATCGTTCCACGGCGTTCACCCCAAGTGTTCTCTTTTTCGTTTATTGTTTGTGGCGTCTTATTTGTTTTGACATACTTATAATTAACATGCTCTCTCTTCCTCTCTTCTTTTTCGCTGCGTGGGGAGGCTATGTTTAGTGGGTGTGAGTGTGGCGATTCCTGATATGCATATTTCACTTTTTTTCTTATTATTATTTCTTATTGTACGCTAGTTAGTGTGAACACCTGCGGAGTGCGGTGGCTATCCTCTTACTACTTAGTTATTAAGGCGTTGATTTATGTTTTAACTAATACTAATACTTCCGAGTACTCGTAACGTCGTGTATCATTACCCTGTATCTCGTTAACAATATTCTTATATAAAACTTATAAAATGCTTTCAAACTACTTAATGGCATACTTTAAGCGTCTCTTGAATTATACCTTTCTGTCATAAGCTGCCAAACATCTGCGATATGTTAAAATTTAACGGTTATGTCCCTTTGGTAAATTTGGAATCAAACTCATTTTCTTAACAAATTGGAAAACACCTGATTAAACTTAATAAGAACATCTTATCAACAGATAATTATCCGATAAAGTAATGAAATTGTGTTTCTCTAAACTTTAAATATTTATGATAATACTTGCATGTTTTTCCAATGCCTCTGTCATTTTCTCTTAAATAATTGTATGCCCATACTGGAAATCGAACCCGTGCGGCTATAGCACCTACATGTAGTCACATAACGTCGAACACCGCCGATTGAGCAAGCCGGGACAACCACAGAAAGGTTGCGCGCATAACCCTGAAAGAATATTTGTCATTATGTATTACCGGACAATAGCACTAAGTTATTTTATTACGGAGAGAATTTTTTCGACCGTCACTTTAAGAGTTTTACTGTGAATTGTCAATAGTAAGTCGCTCACACTGGAAATCGAACCCGTACTGCGACAGTAATGCTCAATGAAATTATAAGACGTCGTTAGTCAAATATACACCATGTGACTATGAACTATCTCCGTTCTCTTTGTGTTTTTGTTAAAATCAGATGATAATTTCCATCCGTCAACGCAAAAAAACCCCAACAAATCCGACGTTTAATTAAGCTTACAAAAACTTGTAGATAACGCTATTCTTCAAATAAGCTAATCAATTTGAAAATTTGAATAAAAAGGCTCAATGCTTACATATTTTCAACCGATAATTTTGTCTAGTTAAGTGTTTGTATTCAGTGCAGAAAAAATATAACTCAGTTTTAAATTAAGAAATTTAAAACGTTCGCTCACAAACAAGTTAACCATACATAATTGTAAAGCCTACATTATCTGTATTTAAATTGGAAATTGTTTGGTGATGTGTCGAATGTCCTCAGTATACACATAACGTGAAAAGAAGTCGTGCAGACGAGGTGACCCTGTATTTTCTTAGTTTAATATATGTTGAAATGCATATCAAGGAGGCCGTATTCTGAAGACACAGCTTCTCAATACAGCCAAAATTAGAGTGAAGAGAGTATGGTTTATACCATCGTTTGGGATGGATCGAAATTGTACTGTTTATTGGTGTAAATATTGAGTTGCGCTCAACCCGGGGTTAGGCGGCGTGGGCAGTAATATGCATTCCCATTACTGCCCATGAACAGGCTGGAGTTTTTTCATATTTGGCGTGTTCGGTTGCTTTCAAAGTTCCCTTTTCATCTTTTTTTTTATAAAATTGATTAAATTTAAAATAAACATCAAAAAGACCCTCACAAAGACATAGTTCGTGTTCAGACATCAATAGACTTAAACAGCATTCCATTCAATTTATTATTGCATATTATTAGGCATTCAATTTCTCTCGATGAAAAACAAACTCCGTTTTAGTAAAGGTTTAGTCTGATCAGAAATAATTTTCCATAGAAAAAAAGCTAAGAAATTTTCAAAACAAAAATAATTATTCTAGATAGAACGCATACTCATTTAACTTAATGTTTTAGTAAGTGCTGAACATTTTGTGAGGATTAATAACATTTTCATACTCAACATAATAAGCTAAACTTTGATCTGTTAAAAACAAAATAACGTTTTCTGTCAGATATTATAAAACATCATCTTTGTGATATGCGATCAAAATGCTTGATAAGTATACATAATTGAAACAATCGGTTACATCTTCATGTTCAATACCAGCTAATAGACAATAATATTTTAGATTAAATTTGATCAATAATAATTTAGCACTCGAGATAATAACATCCATTTGCGTAATTCTTCGATGAACACTTGATTGAAAGGACAATCTGGCATAATGATCTGGCAAAGAATCTTTCGAAACCTCTTATAATAATATTCCTTCCGTTTTATGGGGTCAAGGCCAATGGTTTGATGTTTCAAGCGAAGCGTGCGATGATAGTACAAAGGGATTTGCAATTTATGAAAGATGTACAAAAACGAAAATTAATTTCGTTATATACTATAAATTTTTGACCGAAACGAAAGAAAAGCAAACGATCTTGTGCGACCTGATGTTTATCCATATATCGTACTTAAATCAACCAAACACTGTTGGACATATTTTACAAAGAGATTATGTTTCAGAGTAAAGAATGTCACTTTCTAAACACATATAAGAAGATTGAACATACTTTCAAATAATGCGGGTTTCTGTTAATCTTTATCATTATAACAATGAGCATATTTATCTTAATTAGTATAAATTGTTGAGTAATTCATTTATAAACGCATTACATATACTAAAAGTAATTTCTTGACTTGGAATCGTGTAATTAAAAATATTTTCGGTCTTGTTTCAGAATGTTGTAGTAAATGGGTATGCCCAGTATAATACATAAATGAAATAGTATCTAACTGATTTATCTGTTTCAGTTTTAACTTTTTAAATTAAATTTACATGTGCATAAAAGTACTATCAATACTCATAAAAAAAATTCCTAATCAACTTTCTACAAACGCAATCTACTTAATGTAAGACACATGTGTTTTTTTTCTTTTCTTCTTTTTTTGATAAATGAAGTCCCTTTAATAACATTGAAATGCGATGTCGTGCTGTTTAATTGACACAAAGGTGACCCGATGACTGATGACATCGCGATGAAGAGACAATCAAACAAACCGGACGATTGATAACCTTAGGCGGCACGTTGTTTCAATGAACTTTTCTTCAAACTTTTTATTACAGCTCCCGAGCGGCTAGAATACAAAACTGTACATACTGTAGCGTACACTTATTGTAATAGGCACTATACTTAACCACTAATTCTTCTAAATATTTGTGAAAGAAGTACATTAATGTCAATAAAAAAAATTGAATCGAGCGGTTATTGCTGTCATTCAGATAATTATGAGGTGTGAGGTTGGTGCATCCAAGAACCTGGTTGAAACCCCCAGTGGTAATTTGTTTTGCCAATGACCGTTCCAAGGCATTTTCATTTGTGTTAATTGTTTGTGATGTCTGTTTTTAATATAATCTTTTTATTAACCATGCTCTCTCTTTTTTTCTGTGTCGAGTTCAACGGGAGGCTATGTCTTCTGAATGTGGTTATTCCTGATTAGCACATTTCACTTTTTCCAAACATTTCTTGAGTTTAAACTATTAAATGCATATTTTATGTAAATGTGTGCAGATAGCGGGGAAATTATAAAGAAGATAGCAATCGATATATCAGCATTTAGGTCGATGGCATGAATTGTGTAGACAAGTCAGAAAAGATGATCGTGATTGTGTCTTACTTAAGCCTCTCGAGAAATTAAATGCTATCAATGTCACAACAAGAATTCCTGATTAAGGAAACAAAAATTCTAAGTTGTCTAGACATAAACAATGAGGAAATGAAATGAGCAAGAAACGGTGTAGATACAGGAATACAAAGTAGGAAAACAAACATAGAACAACTTAATCAACGGTTACAAATAATGCAGGTTGACTATACAAATATATCGCCGACGTGTTATTATTCACAAGACTTGTTTTGTTGGTGTTGGTTGATAACTACTTAATATTTTGTAACCCAAGGTATTATGTAGCGGATGGTGCTGTTTGTTTCCGGTTTTCATAAGATAGGCAGTTGTAATAAACTATATGTAATTGGGAGAACAAATAAAAAGGCCGGAAGAATGCACAGAATAAAACCACAACAAGTTTAACAGGACGAGGCAAAAGACATATTTCATGAAAACAATGTTCAAGTATGTCAAAGAAAATGTCATGAATAGGACCAGTAAGTAAAATTGATTAACAAAAGGCTCATTTTTACCGAGTGTAACTTCTTACAAATACCAGTTCCTGATCAGTACACAGCGGCATGTATATGATGTGCCGAAAAATATATGTAATCCTGTGATGTGTATTTATTACACTTAACTCTTTTTTTTAAATACACCGATCATAAATTTTTTTTATACGCATGAAATTGCATTAATTTTGAAAGATCCTTTTGACTTCTTTTTATGAAATTACCATTTTAAATCCGAACGTGTTTCGGTTACCAAGGACATTTAATTTTGGTGGGGGAAAACCACAAGTCGAAAAATCAAATATAGCGTTTCACAGAATATTAAAAGTGAAATGGGTAAACACTGCAAAAACTACCTTTTTTAACAGTTTATCAATCACAGTATTGCAAAGATTTGTTTTAAATAACTTTAGAGGCTGTATTTTAAAAAGTAGAGACGTATCTTCCTAAAAGGAGAATGTACTCTAATAAATACCTTTTCGGATAATTATGGGTGTCAGTTTAACAATATCGGTATCAATACAAGCGGTCTGTCTACTATCGGTACAGTCCGGCCGAAATGTGTGATTTTTTATGTCTTCTACGTAAATTTCACGCAGCACATATTTCATTTTCGAATCGGATTGAATATAGGCTGCGTTTCCGAACAAACATTGTTGATTTTTTAAATTTAATATGAATCTTGTTTCAAAATACTGAGTTTTTTTTCTTTGAAAGAAATTGCTGTAAAGAGAACGTTTGTGATACTTTTTTTTCGAATTTACTGGCTCAGCAAGTAACACGACCCATTTTATTTTTTGTTTTAATTCCCAGGTAAGCATCCAAACGAACTTTGCAAACATTATCAACAGTATTAGTGAACCAGAAACAGAAATGAATGTTTTTATCATAAGTTTAACACTCTTGATATGTTCCATCGCTACCTTCACCCTCATCCATACTTGTAGGTTCTTGTTAAAGTTTATCACAGTTAAATATAATATAATTTTGTTTTGTTTTCTTTTTCATATACACAATACATAATAATGAAAATAATCGCTTGATATCGATAAGCCACAAGAAATGAAATCACGTTACCAATTGGGTTTTTGTAACAAACATGCAATGAATGATTAATATACGTGATAATCAATTGTAACAATTGTGCCACAGTAATCGGATTAAAACTAGAGGTGATTATGTAAAGAATAGACAATGAGTGGAGTGTTCTATGAAAAAAAGACGCGAGCGCAGCGAGCGTCTATTTTTCATAGCCACTCCACGAGGTGTCTATCCGACTTAGACCACATGACTGTAAATCCCCGAAATTCTCGTGCACAAAGCATCGATCCTCCACATTTTACAAGCCGTCACACAAACTTCTGTCATTCACAATTCGTGTTTAAAAGGAGCCACATGTATTTAGTGAGTATATTTGTAATTTTGTTATAATTTTAGTCAGAAATTTAATCTCATAAACAAACTTAAGTAGTTTTAAAGTAAGTTTTATATTTTTGTCATTCATTTAAAAATGTTTGTGTGTTCATCATCATCATCATCATCATCATCATCATCATCATCATCATCATCATAATCAACAAAAACAACAACAACAACAACAGTACTTATAATATCTGCAAGTTTATTAAATTTTGAAGGCGTAAACTGCTTACTATTGACCGTTAACTTCTCGTGAAATAGTGAAAGACAAAGAAAATTTATTTTATAATTTTTTATTAAACTGCATTGTTAAAACTTGTTAATATAAATATTGCAATCGTGTTACTATGTTTTAAATATGAAACCGTGGCAGTTTTCATTGCACCATCATTGATAAAAACGAAAAGTATCAAAATCTCTCTAACGGCAAAATGCAGTTCAATAAAACTTATATATATCTTGGAGCAAACGCTGTGCACTGAACTATCTTGTATGCTACGCTTATAGAATTGGGACCAAAGAATCGATAGCGATGTTACCCTAGAACTGATATTTTTGTCTTCAGAGTAACCTTGGTGCACCCTAAAACCTTAAACCCCCAGTGGCAAAATCGTTTTGTCCCCGACCGTTACAACGCGAAGACACATCAGGTTCGCTTTTTCTTGTTTGTGGTGTTTATTTTTGAAATTGTTCAGTAATAAAACCCATTCTCACTTGTCCTCCACTCGGTTACGTGAGAAGGCTGTGTACTCTGGGTGTGGCAATTGCTGTTATGCATATTTACATGTTTTCGTTTTAGGTAAGATCTCATTTAATTTTTTCTGAAAAGAGGTTATGGTCGAGTTTTCGTTCTGATGGATGTTATTTCAACAATTTTTTGTAAAAAATGCTATAAAATCACTCAATAGGTGATTATAATTAAAGCAAAGCGGTATAAATCTAAGTGCTCGTGTCTTACATGTATTGAGGTCATCAGATAGATACCAATGCGACAGTGCCATTAGCTTATTATGTTTTGTTCGCGTGGGTCTCTTTGCATGCAACATTCCGAGTAGAGAGTGGAAGATGAGTTAATTCACCAAGACACTTTGTTTGTTTATAAGGAGCTATCTAATTGGGACAAGTGTAAGGTAAGTGCATCCTGGAACCATATACTTATAAAACCTATAAAATCAAACAGAATGCTTCACCACTGACCCTTCTACGACGTAAGCATTTGGATTCGCAAACGTATTATTTGCTTGTGATTTCTTTAAAAAGGATCATCGCTCGTTTGTCTGTGTAAAGAATTGCATTTCTGAATGTTGCTGTTCATGGTACCTCTATTTTAGCTTTCTAATCAAGTGTTCAGCAGTGTTATTGTACTCCGGTTGAATATCTGTAATGTCATAGGATGAATAAAATTGACGACAGTAATTTGTTTCATTATATTTTGGTTTGAAAAACTTGGTATTAAATTATTATCAGTAGTCTTACTTTTGCACATTAACTGGATTTTAGAATATTCTTATGTTTAATTAAATGTTTTTTAATCCGTCTATAACTGTTAAAATAATGGTTTGACGTTGTTTCAATACGGGCGTCCGTTGCCGAATGGTTATGGTTTCTGACTGATAATCACTCGCCCTTCACCGCTGACCTACCAGGGTCAAGATCTTTCATGTGAGGAAGCTAACCAGCTAGCTTGCGGAACGTCGGTGGTTCTAACCAGGTGCCCGCTCGAGCCTGAAAAATGCCCGGAGGGGCACCTGGGATCCTCCACCATGGAAAGCTGGTATGTCCATACCATGTCCTTTTTAAGAGGCGGGAAGGACATAAAACTGGGAAGTAACAACAACGACTGTGTTTCAAGAAAATGTGTTGTTTAAAAAAAACGAACTGTTCACTTCCAATTATTTTCATTTTCACTCGATGCTTTAACACTCTGATAAAAAAGTGAAATGTGCATATCAGGTATCGCCACATTCAGAAGACACATTTAATTTGTTCTTTCTGTTGTGTTCTATAGTAGTGAGGCTTTTTTATTACTGCCAATGAAAAAGCTCTTTCAAACCGAGCCCGCAATATTTTCATATATTGTGCGTTCGGTGGTTTTTAAAGTTCCCATTTCGTTTAGTATTTGCAGTTCCTGGCCATCCAATTTTATTTTTTTAGAAATTAAAAGCAGACAACAGAAATCTATTTGGTTTGATCATCAAGCTGAACTTACCACTACCAATATCTGAATGATAGAGGTTGATTCTCTGATACTGGAATAACTCGTTATATGAGGTAACAGTTTTGTTATATATTTTTTTTTTATTCCTGTCGCTAAATGATTAAGAGTTTTAATTTTATATTATTTATTGTTCCTTTGTAGACTGGATTCGGAAAGTCCAAAAGGGCTCAAAATGAGTTGAGGTAGGGCCGACAAGATATATTTTTTATTTTGGTACCAAATTAAAGCCTATTATATGGCAAAACAATCTGGACTGGCCTGCAAAGAAAATTTTATTGCAAATCGTCGGAAAATAAAGGGAGATAACTCATGCCAAATAATACAAAAAATCAACAAAAAACTGATAAACTCAATGATATGACATATATTATAAAGTCTTTTTTCCTGTCTTCATTAAAACTTTGTCAAATGAGTTGCAAGATGCAATTTAAAGTCCAAGGTGAACAACTTATATATTTAATCTGTGAAAAACAAAGAGTTATTCCCCTTTATTTTATTGAAAGATAATGTAAATCACTTATGTCACATTTTCTTTAGCTAGAAAGTGATATTTCTATTGATTGTTCATCTTAGAGAAAGGAATTATAGCACAAATTCTCTGAAAAAGGTTGTGAAACACCAATAACCATCCAGGTCAGATTTTATACATTTAATTTCATACTTAAGAGCAAGCCATTTATTACAAGCCAGTTTGACAAACAGGACGTATTACAGACTCATCGGTGGCAGGAAACGTCCACAAAATGTTATCAACTCTCTTATGGCAATAATACCTATTCAAGGTATTCGCCAAACTTGGTTTGAGTGATTACGACACTAATATATTTAATAACCCGTCAGATTACTTCAGTCAGATTGGAGTTATTGCCCTTTAATTACTAATTTTGACCAAATTAGTAATTAAACGGCAATAACTCTATAGTGACTGAAGCAATCTGACGGTTAACTCCTCCACATTTTAACTCTTCAACAAACTTGCTTAGAATGTTTGAGGTAAACATATCCAGTTCAGTAACTTGCAGATAGCTTTGATAGAAAGTGTCCTCTAATGGCTGTTTTAACCAAACTAGGACTGCCCAAGGCCCAAGTTTGTCAGAATGCTGTGGGCATAATCTGTCTGCTTATATCTAAACAAGATATTCTAGATTGCAGCAATGGCGTTGGATTCATTGATATTTCATTGCCATTTTTGAAATCAAATAAGCAATGGATGCTTTCTTAATTAAAATGACAATCTTCATCAAACTTAGTAAGAACATGTATGTACATAATATCTTAGACAAGTTTGAGAGCCAGTCAGATTGCTCTTGGAAATATTTAACAAGTTACATCTATACCAAACAATACCTATATTTACTTTCACTAAAATTCGTCCGATTGTTTAAGGGAACAATGAGATCTCAGCTATGTATGGTTACAAGCAAGATTACATTAGTCAAGTCACTGAGGAGTTATGGGTCTTTAATTTCCAAAATTTAAACAAATAAACAACTTCTGCTCTCTGGCGGTTTTGTGGCAGTTTGAAATCTTGTTCTTTATTAGTTGTATTAATCATTCTATTAAATCATTCGTACATGTTGAGTTAAACAATATGTGTGTTAAAACTCATTTATTTTTTCTACCTTCTAAGTGCAATCAATGCACACGAAATTAGTGATTATATGACGACATCAAACTAAAATTTTTTAGTTAACATTTGGTTGAAAGATTATTTTGGAAATTACCTAAATACTATTTTTAAAGTGTTCCATTGACTGCTTCTGCTTTCGTGCTCATTTGAAATAGCACAAGGTTGTCTTTAATACATGTTTGTTATGGCTATTGATAAATATGCTTGTGGCTAGTGCTACACTTAAACTATAGTCAGACATACTCGCACTTGTCCTTGACAAAATTTTCAAGCTTCTGAACGACAGTCTAAGAGTAAGGTATGGGTCCATCTAAGGGTAGTACTTCCAATAAATAAGGATGGTTCCATTTGGACAGAAGTCTCAAGAGTATTAAAATAAGTGAAAAACAAAAAAAAACCTTCTTATCTCTGGTTTGTTATGTTAAATTAATACAGCATCATCTTGATCATTCTTTTTTTTTGCTTGAAACAATGAATCCATTTTCATTCAAATGGAACTGATTTTAATAATACTAAGCTTGAAACTGTTGAGGAACCTCATGGAGACTATGTGTTTCTGTAACCAGTTATTGTCTAAACAGTCGCTTTGCTTTAAATATGGCCTTAGTCTTCGTGAAAGGGAAGTGTAAGTCCTAGAAAAAATGCTTAACCCCTTCTGAGCCTGAATAGAAACGTTGAAGTAGCAAGATGGTTTTAAATATTCTTTGAAATTGACTGAAAGGCAATCTAAAGCCATTCATGGTAGTACATGTATTCCCTTCTTTGGGTAGGACTGCATCTAGAATAGCATAGTAGACCAAACAGAAAAGTATTCATAAACCTAACATTGGCCAGGGACCAAGAACCTAGGAACAGCGATATGTAAATAATAGGTCCTATGGGTTATACTATCAGCTTGTAGTTGGTAACAGTATTTTAAACTTATTCCAGCTCCTGTCAAATTGTTGCAGTCCCTTCAGAATACTAGCACTACCCTTGTAATGGAGTGAGGGCCTGGGTCTGAAAGATATTATTCTTTAACAATACAAGTAGCCAATTAACTCTAATAATAGGGTTGAGGATCCTAGTAGGGAAAGCATTGTCATCAGAACAAGGGTCCAGATTCCTTCGTAGGGTTACCTTATTCTAATTCTTGGATCCTGCATCCTTTTTATGCCCCCACTCTGAACGAGGAAGGGCCTTATAGGGTGCCCTTGTCCATCTGTACCTCCGTACTGACGAAACCTGTGTCGCACATAACTCAAAAAGTATGAGAGCCACAATCATGAAACTTAACAGGTATGTTGACCATCATGTTTAATTGTGCACCTATGGTTTTGTTTTGGGCCACGCCTGTTAAGACCAGAGTGATGTTACTTATGCATTTCAATATAAGGCATTCAGCAAGTAATCTTGTTGTATGTAATTCCAAAAGTATGAGAGTCGCAGTCATGAAACTTTACAGGCATGTTGACAATCATGTGTAGTTGTGCACCTGGGGTTTTATTTTTGGGCCACACCTGTTAAGACCATAGTTATGGCCCCTTATGCATTTTAATATAATGCATTCCGTGTGTAATCTTGTGTCGTAGGTAAGTCCAAAAGTATCAGTGACAGTTATGACACTTTATAGGCATGTTGACCATTAAACTGCACTCATATTTAATATTGTGAACTGCAATTTCATCTGTTTTTTATCATGAAAGTTTTCTCCATTATATGTACTTTGAGCACAATATTGGCGTGTTTCACAATGACAACTGAGGGTGTGGGGGGCATCTCTGTCATATGGACATATCTCTAGTTAGACTTAAGAAAGAGTATAATTGCCTAATTAATTAAATAGTTTTGTTTTCTTTTCTATAAGTCTAGACTAAGAACAAATTTCGAATATTTTTTACCTATCTCAAAAAGCGGTTGCTATAACATAGAACTGGGTAGTAACCATTCTAAAACCTCTGGATAGTGTTGCCATATGTCTCATGGCAAATACACTAGCGTCAAGAAGGTGCTTACACTATTCTGTGGTGTAGGAAGCAAGACCGTGTCATACTTTAATGACTCTGCTAGTGTTTATAAGACTCCCTTGTTCTATATTGGGGCAACGCTAGCATCCAGAAGTGACTGTTTCTCCATTTTACATAAGCAGTCCTATTTCTCTAAGCTCGAAGAATATATACATGTATATTTTGACATATACAGGAAAACTACTTTACTTACTATCCTTAAAAGACTTGCGATATTTGGGATTTTACTCTTTCCTTTACTAGTTTAAGCTAGAAATTTCAAAATGTGCCATTCTATTTCAAAATATGTAAAAATGAAAACATTTACAGGCAATACAATAATATGTTTTACTTACAACCAACAAGATTGTAATCTCACTTCCGTTTTCGCATGATGAGGTGATAACAATGTATAGACTTTTATAAAGTTATGCCTAGCTTCTTAAATGTTGCGGCACCTTTCAATATGAAACAAAATTACCCAGACTTATTCTAAGATTAGTGCAACCCTCAATATGGGAACTTATCATTTGTCAATGCAACCATATGTAATGAAGTTGAAAACTGTTTCCTGAAGGAAAAGAAGTTAAGTTTGCCAGATCTCATTGTATTTCATTATTTAAAGATACATACCCGCAATTTTCCAGTAATTTAGTAAAAGTTAACTCAACATAAGACAAAAGATCTGAAAAATCTTCATTAAACATGTGTTTCAAAATAACAGTAATGTTTATCTAATGTTAAATTACTTCACTTTTTTTCAAGAAATTAGTTACCATCTGTATCTAGTTAATAAACTGGCTTATTTACCATTATGCTGCTATAAGTCATTATGTGACTTTACAAAAAATACAACAGGCACTCTGATTTGCATAACTTGTTAGGATGTTCAAATCATATTAGAATACAAATGTGTTGATGCTGTTATTTAAGAAGTGCCTTTTTTCTGAGTATGGGGGATAAACATGCAAAGTAAGAATAAAACAGATCTATTGGAGACATCTGAACTTCGACAAAATGTGTCACCAAATTATCATATTAGAAAATATTATTATATTTTCTTGAATTAACTCTTTTTATTTGGTGTTTTACAAAGCATTTCCTTTCCGGTTTTCTTCTTTAACTGAAGCAGATCATACTCTATATACATTGTAAATAACAAAATAAACTAACATAAAATGTGTTGATTATCCATGTGAGGTTTTATTAAAAGAATACTTGCTATAATGGTGTGGGTGGGGTAATTGTATACACAATTTTAAGGTTTTATCACCAATAACGCATATTCTTCAATATAAAATGTCTTCTGAAACATCTAAATTAATGTTTAGAAGAGTTATGTGAAATATCTGTATAAAGATTTACAAGTGATATGAACAGATAATTTTCTTAACTCATAAAATAGGTAAAATCGTAAATAGTTCTGTTTTCTTTGTATATTTTACCAACAAAAATGTCTTAAATTACATATTAGTCCAATATTATGTGCTAATAATACATCTTAAATAAATAATGGTTGCTAGATCATATAAAAACTAATGTTGATACTAAAATTTGGACTGATATCAATGCAACTCGTCATTATATCTAAATTTTTTAAAGTTAACTTATAATCTTATATCAGAGTTATCTCCCTTATTTTTTCAGGGTTCGCAATAAAATAATTTTTGCAGGCCACCTAATTTCATTGAGACATACCATAAACTTCAATAAATCGTAAAATAAAAAGTATATCTTGTCGGCCCTACCTCGACAAAATTTTCAGCTTCAGAAGCTAGACTATTTGAAAAGCTTTGCGTCTGGCAGTCTCTATGTAACCAAAATTAAGATATCGATGATTTCAAAAACAAAATGCACAGACCCTCAACCATTCAAAGTTGTAGAATTGTCATCAATTTCCGATATATTCTTTAAAACTAAGTTTTATTAAATAACCAAAAACCTTCACATACTGCTTGGCAATGGAATAAATTTATGTTTATATGTTTGTGTGATTTGCAGTCCCTTATTAAAAGAAAACCTTTTTTCAGCTGATTAGCCTACCGAAAGTACAACGTCAAAAAAACAATCAGTATAATATGGATGTTAAACAGAATATCAAATCAGCTTTGAAACAAGTTGACAACACCGGAAAGCATAATATGTCGCCAATAACTTAACTGTTTGGCTGTGTGGGGAGGCTGTGTATGCTGGATGTGGCCATTCCTGATAAGCATGTTTCATTTTTTACGTTGTTAACCATCACCGCAAACAGAGTAATGTTTGAACTGAAATGTTTCCTTCATGGAACATAAGCTATTTTAAACTTGTTAGCACATGAATTTGTTTCCATGGTTTTCCGCATTTTTGTTTTCATTTTTAAATTATAGTTTTGTTTCGAAAATTGCTTCTGTGTGGAGGCTGTAAAAAGTCTTCCCGTACATTCAATCAGTGCTGTTATCAATTACGTCCTTTGAAGGTCGTTGAGCACGATAATTATGTACTATGTTAATAGTACTTCTAAAATTACTTTTGTTTAAATATTTTGGCCAAATTTTGAGATAGGCGGTTTCAATTTCCCAGCCAAAATAGAATTGGATATTGTACATTAATCCCCAAGGATATACTTTTTGCTTTTTAAATTTTGTCTTTTGCATTGAATGTGATATGCAGGATTTATATTCTAAGATCTCCAATCAAACCGAGCCTGCAATATTTTCATATTTGTTGTGTTCGATGGTTTTCAAAGTTCCTTTTTCATCTCTTTCATATAATCATGTATTTTTATGTGTTATGTGCATTAATTCAGACATATTTTATTGAAAGTTAATGTAAAAACATGAAATGTACGTGGTGAAAGTACCCCATTTTCTTTTGCATACCTCATTGACGGAACAATCATCTATTATTCGAAGCGCAACAGGGAACCTTTCAAGGAGCATTCATATCACGTCAAAGTTAATCTTTATTAATAAAATGTCTGGTTTACATTATGTGTCAATGAGATATGTGTCTTACTTCCTTTCAATTTGATAAAGCTAAGATTGTTTATATATACTTAAAGAAATTAGAAACGCAACTTCTTTAAACACAAAATATGTTTCGTGAAAAAAGAAGTTTCGTTTTTAATTTCTTTTACTTCATTTTATGTACTTGAAGAAATTAAAAACGCAACTTCTTTAAATCTTTAAACATGAAATGTATTTTGTGTTTTAAAAAGTTGCGTTTCTAATTTCTTTAAGTATATTTTATTCTGCACATGTAATTCACGTTCTTTAGGGTAAGTTAAAACAACACGGATCAATATCAATGAATGTGGTGAGATAATCTTAACAGAGTGCCGTTTTCTTAATGTATTGAATGTAACGTCTAAATGATTGCAGTTCATAATGTTAGTTAACACTATGGCTATTGTTCAATCATCCCAAGGATATTACTTCCCGCTTTTTAAATTCTTAGATCCCCTGTAAAATTCTATTCTGTATAGTTCCGCTCATTGTTTTCTCGTTTAGGGCAAACATAGTCTCCTATATGGGGACCATACGACGCCGAACATGGAATAGTATTAATCTGAAAATACCGCATATTTCTTGAAATGAATTAATAGCCAATTACCAGTTCTAGCTTGATAGACGCTTTTGAAATGTTTTTTTTTTTGAAAAAGCTAGTTGAAATTTAAAAAAAAAAACCTGACGAGCTTCATTAACATGTACATTTAAATAACCCGCACACCGAACATCTAAATTAAGTCGGTGTGATTACCTAGTGAGAAGTGAATAAAAACTCGCAAGCACCTGCTGCACTCGTGCAAAAAGGGGTCAAATGTATGGGATTGATAAGTTACACTGTACTCGCTGGTAACCTTGCATCTGAAGTTTATACAGGTATGATCCATTATTGATGTCATTTATTTTATTTCTTTTTAAAAAGTTCCCCTGCCGTAAGACATACGTGAGAAAGAAACTGCCTCAAAACCATTTTCAAACTGAAATTGCACTGAATTGCATTTTTGTGCTCAATTTGTGTTAGTCAAATGACGTGTTTTTACGTTTATCCGGATGATCACTTCTATTATATCACCTGCTACCTTAATCTTCAGATCAAAGAAAAACGAGAATGTTCCTTGATGCCTTGACTGAGAAAATAATTGCCAGATTTACTAACTAAAATTGAAACATCAAAGCAAAGACAACAGAAACTCCATCAACCAGATTCCATGATAGCAGGTTTCCTTCATGCTATACATTATTCTTATCGCAAACAGTGATACGCGATTTCAAGAATTCTTGTATAGGGAACAACGTCAACAAGTTAATTGTGTAATTTAAAGTTACGGAAACGCATAATTTTTAATCGATATCGAGTTCAGATAAAAACTTAAAGATCCTCATATAAATGTCTTCCCTAATACTAAATTTCTGACATTTTAAATTATTGCGTGACAATATTATTATTATCGATAAAACGAGATTCCTAAGAAAAAAAGTTGTTACTCGTCATAACGGGGGTAAATAATTTCCTAATCAAAATACATAAAACGCAAACAAAACCTTTGTATCAGCTGTTCCAAGTGCACACTTTTTAATTTTGACTATCTCAAAGTAAAATTTTCGTAATTAAAAGAAAGTTTGACATTATGTTAAATATGATCAAACAATAATTATTATTTGAAATTGCGCCTATGTTTTACGTATTAAGTCATCTACGTCAGCATACAATATTTATGCGTAATCCCCATGCAGCAATCCAATTGATGTTTTTACAATCGATATTGTTTTCCACTTGTTAACCGACACCGGACAATATAAAACCACATTAAAGGTAAAGGTATGGGTTTATAGTCTGTAATTAATGTATTCGACCGACTTGCACAATTTACCATCCCCCCCCCTCCCCCGATCACTGGATATACAAGTCGTCCGTTAACACTTTATAACTATGGAATGTTGGACGACTGAAGACCACGATTGTGCCGTCAAAATGCTCTTTACTGGCAAAGCTTTGAATTTGTTATTCGCAAATGCAAAAGAAATCATTTTTTGCATGTTTTAATCATTATAAGAAACAAATCAAATGATATTTTTTTCTAGATTGATAACGTTGCTTACGTTAAATGTTGAAGCTAATCTCTTACGTCATTAAATATTTATGTGCACTTAGAACTTTTGAGTGTATAACATGTTTATCCTAACTATCAGAGATAGTCGTGAAAAACAAAGTTGGTGAATCCTAGTACATGGTATAAAAAAGCTGCTCCAACATAATCAAGGACTTAAAATTAGTTATTATCATTTTTTTTTCATGCACATTAACACATGAAAAAGGAATCTTTGTTCAGGTAAGACATTTTTTAATTTTATTTTTTTAGAAAACATTTGACAAAATTAATGAAATACAGCGCATAAAGTTGCAAAGTTGAAATTACTTGAGAGAACTACACGATTTGCTCACGAAGAATATAGAAGGTTCCAGGGCGAACGCAATATGCTTTTGCAGTAATAGCATGCCGTTGCACAGCTAAAATAAGAGAGAGAACTTCAACAGTTGCGAGACAGATTGAGCGAAATGAACATATCCGATTACTAGAGCGATAACGAAAGACTGGAGAAAGAAAACAGCCAAGAAGGCGAAAGAGCGCTTCCAGTATCTGGACATCAGGGTGTACAAGATCTATAGTTACCCCCACGTTGAAGAAAAGCAGCTAAACCGACCCTGTAAACAAAACGGTTGTTTTATGGACCATTTCTTTCGAAATGAAAATCTTTGCTCATTAATGTCACTGAAAAATAGTTTTGATTTAAAAAAACAACATATTTTTCTAGCCATTTCTTCTGTTTGCTACAACAGGAATGTGTATTGCTATGTTGTGTATTGCCTGTAAATAAACACTGACATTTCTTAAGGTTTTAGAACTGTAATATGCACTTTAGCAGATTGGGATTTTGTTGTTTTCATATCCAAGTACATGCATTTAGACATCTAAACAAGAGTTTTAAAAAACATTTACCGTGCGTAACTCGGGAAATTCAGTATTTTAGAAGGGAACCCTCTGTTTCGAAAAATGGGCTTAAAATCAAACATACTAGAAGCTAAATTCATCTCTATTTCTTTCAAACCTTGTAAAATAAAAGCTATTTGTTAAAGGAAATCATACCTGAACAGGAAAAAACGAGCATTATGTTTAGAATTTATTTCTAACACTTTATAAATTGACTTTTTTTAAGTGCACCCCAGCTTCGGAAATGCACATTTTTCAGAGCTGCAAAAATTAAGCAAGTTTTTATCTGAGATTTTTGTGCATGTTTAATGCAGTAAATAGTTATGATATACACAAAAATTATCTGCAATGTGTATAGAATCAAATAATAAAAAAAGCACTTCACCGTCTCGTTTTCATTTTATTGGCCTACAAAATAGGTACCTAAGGCCCAGACCAAACGGTTAAAAACCACAAAAACCAAAGGGCTTGGTTTACGAATGGTCATTTTTTGATACACCCTCAATTTTTTTTTAAAAAACAAGAAATACGCAAGCAATCAGCTATGCTGGTTAAAATTTAACTTCAAAAAAGTAATTTTGGCAACCATCAACATAGCAACCAAAGCATTCTTTTATAGGGAAAAAATCATCGTGCAAACAAAATTACTTTTATTGAAGACAAGTATCACAAAAATACCGTTCAAATATAGAAACAATAAAACAGCAACATTTTCCTTAATGAAAGTAGAGATTCCACAATCATTTTAGTTTCTTATCGTGATTCTGTTGCTGTATTATAAAAAGAGTCAGTTAGTGATGTAACGATTATCGATTAAAATCGCTTAATCGTCTATGAATGCCTTTTCGATTTGATAATCGATGTCATTCCCTCATAATCGATTTATATTGATGTTTACCACTGTCAGTTAAGTACAGCATAATAAGGCATATTGTAGTCATTTATTTGTACACATAAATTTTGTTGACCTTGTAGGTATTTTTTCCATTTACAACCTATTTTGGGGGATGCAGGGATTCAAATAGGTGCAGATTTTTGCATTTTGATGCACACAAATTTGATTTGTTCCACTTTTGACTGGATATATTTTTTGCAAAGCATTGTTCTTTCATCCTTTTTTCATTCAATGTTTAGTACATGAAAAAAAAATAATTGAAAGATGTTATATTTTATCTTTAAAACTCCAAATTTTATGTTATAAGTGGCAGCAAGCACACAACAGTAAGGGGTAATTTTGTAAGTTACTACCATTTTGTGAATGATACACTAAACTGTTTCATATATTGGTTCTTATCAATGAAATCACATTGGAAGTGGCAAATGATTCCAGCCAATGATTGTTCATGATTTGCAACCAATATCCCAATACTATGATTGAGTCTGAAATTGTTAGCAAATAAAGGTTCAAGTTAAAGGGTGTAGTTGTCTCTTGAATAGTGATTATTTAAAATACTTTACTACCAAATGGAATTACATCAGTATGTGATGCTATCATAATTTACAAATGCATTAACAATTGAACATGTTCAGTCATCAATCCAAGATCATGTTGATGCACTTTCATACTGAATTCTATTTAGAATTCTGCTTCAACTTTGAAACAAAACTAGCATGGAAATTTTACCAGCAGAATTTAAAGTACTTAGTTTATGTATTTTTGTTCTTAATTTCTCGCAGAAAAAAGCACTGTATTATTTTGCTCATACTTTTCAATGCCTTTGAAATTGCAGCTTGCTGCTTAACACAGTGTATTTGTAGTCCTTTACATAATTAGTTTTTGAGAAAACTAACCCCAAAAATAGGGCAAAGCATTCATGTCACACAACATAGCACCCAGACTAACCTTCTGTAGATTTTCAAGTTAACATTATAGCTGTACAAGAATGTAGGTTCTGTTATTTGCATAATGACTGTATAGTGTTTAATTGAATTGATTCTCTCAATTGTCTTATTTACATTTAAAGTAGCTAGTTTATAGAACATAATTAAACATTAAAGGTGCATAGCAAAACACAGGCATTAACCTTCAAAGCCTGTGTCAAAGTTTTCGATTATTTTCCGATTTAAATCGATTTCTTCTAGGAATTTCGAATCGATAATCGATTATGATATTTGTCCGATTCTGCAACACTAGAGTCAGTATTTTGTAATTATATCATTACAGTATTTCAGTTTTCATGGCAACTAAATGAAGATAAAGAATAATAACAATTATTTCTAAATTTTAAAACTATTGATTATACCATTTTTCATAAAAAATTAACTCACAATAATTTAAAAAAAAAAAGAAGAAAAAGGAAAAAGAGTTCCTCTCCCGTGGTTTGAATGGAGTTTCCTGATCGTAACCATTGCGCCACAGAGGATCAATCAAACGATCGTCAATTTCATATAACCTGTATTCATTGCTAAGTGTTGTTCGTCTACAGTGTTATTTTGAGTATTTGTTATGAAAATATTTATTTACATAACATCAATTTCATATCCGCATTTTTTATTATTTGATTAAGTTATTAATGACGTCATAATCGCGGGAAACACCTAAAGAGTAGTCTCCAGTTACGAAAAATATTATCAACCGGAAACGTACGAATCGGCGTTCGGAAAACACGAATAAGGAAAGGCATAAGTCGATGTTTGGCGGAAATATTACAGTTCTAAAATCTTAACAAGAAAACTCCAAGAAATATTGTATTACTAATACCAAGAAAAGTTCGACGTCACCGTCGTACAGTACTTGCTACCTTCAAAAAATCTGTACGCTGAAGAAAGTGTGTTTCCTCCACAGGGCATTTAGTCATTTTGATATAAATAAATGTTTTGTACGAGACTTAAAATACTTAATATGGATAATAATACCTTTGTACTAGTGGTTGGAATCGGATGAGAAAAATTTAATCGATTAATCGGCTTTCTTCATGACCGATCGTCGATTAAAGTCGATTAATTTACGTATGTCTTTCTGGACAGTTTTTTTAAATTTTATTAGTTATATAAATATATTATAATGTTATTAATCAAGTGAATTCATATTGGCCTTGTTATTGGGCCTCATGTTGTCATATAAGTCAATGAATTCACTTAAATAATGACAATTTTTTAAACAAAAAAATCTATAGTTATAGATTTTAAAATTACTAATTAACCTGCCTGGAGAGATGAAGTGTTGCTTCTTATTCAAAATTTCAAAATGTCTGGCAATCTTCAACAATCGGTCTACAGATGTGACCTGGCTGGTATAAGCTACCAAGGAGATGCAGATATGCAAGTTGTTTCATTTTGAATAAATACAAAAACAACATTGCTATTCTGACACACTGTGGCAGCCAACTCTCTTGTTCATCCATGAATGTTTATTATCCAGAACGAGTTTACTTCCTGACACATCCAATCCATGACTTTCGCATGAACTACTCTTTTTAACATGTCTGTAAGTTATCCAAACTATGCTTTGATCCTTTTTTACATCATAATGCTTATTAATACACTTGCTCAAATCATGTCATCCGTGAAAATTCGCTGTTTATTTAGTTTCCTTCTTGCTGCTGACATCCGTGTTGTTGTACTACAGTAGCGAGTTAAACTCGATGACTTTTATTGCACAGAAAGATATTACCAAAAAGTGGCAGCATAGACTTAACCTCTGCCGCTCTGGGTCACTTCAGATTTTTTTCTAATGATTAAATTCTGAATTAAATGCGTGTCAGTTACACAACTAAAGTCTTCTTCTTGTCTTAAAACACTTCCCTGTCAACGAGCAGCCATCTTGCAACTATCGACATGGCGCTTTGTGTTAATGCAGATGATTGGATAATGTTGATGTCAACTAACCAATGAAATTGTGGGTTTTAGTAACATGATGTTCTGGTAAAAAGATTTGTGAATATCAAACATTTTCGTCGTCATCTATAATTGACGAACTGATTGTATCGTTGACGATCACGTCATTTGGGGTTTCGTCATGATTCGTCGACTTTATGTTTAATCACCCCACCACTACTCTGTACTACATGTTTATACTAAGAAAGGCTCATTAAGAATCACTCATTTTATTTTTTTTAAATAAAAGATCGCCGAAAGTAACAAATCTGACCTGGTGAAACGATTTTGCATGTTTTACTCGTCATTTTGCTTTCCAACTACTTTACATGCAGTCAGATCATTGATCACCTCTGACCGGACCCATAACTTGCTTTTAGACTGCTCTAGGACAGTTAGGGTCCTACTCATTATAAACCTATATCGTGTTTTAGACTTGACTCGTGATCTGCGCCCACCCATTACCACATTTCTACTTCTTTCTAAAACAGCTTTAATGCCATCTCGTGCAACAAACAATTTAAAGATATGTATACAACATGAAGTTCAGGTTATCAAAAGAGCTGCATCTCTGTATCTCTCAAGACACAAATTTTGCGCGATTCCTGATATTTTGAAAACGCACATAAAAACACTTGTTCGAACAGACTTTTGACAGAAGCAGTACATAGAGCCATTGCAGATGCCTTTGGGACAGTTGTTCCATTTGGCCCTGGTAAGTGGTATAAATTTTTCGCCCATATAACTGCTTTATTAACAAAATATTTTAGTTTTAAGCAAATATTTTGTATTAAGCATTATTCTTACATAAAACATGTGTTCCTTTTTTTGTAACAAATAACAGGTGAAAAAAAACTCGGAGTATAACAGCATGTCAATAGGCATTAACTAATGAAATATCAAGGCCATTATAAATATTGCCAACATGCATCAAGTTTTTATTATACTGCACATCAACTTCCAAGCAAATGATAAGATAAATATTGGGTGTTTTTATTTTAAAATGTATAACAAGCATGAACTCATTGTTTTGTATCACCTCACAACTAAAGAGCTATGAACTAAACTGGCAATTCCTTTCTTTGATGCAAGTTATTCTTCATAACAATAATCTTTGTTTTCAACTTTACATGTGTTTTCTGTATACATTTAGCTTATGCGTTAGCTTAACTATACTAAATTCAGCATTGGAAACAATGGCGGACGACCCCAAAAGGGAGGATGCAAATGAAAAAGTTGTGGCATGTGCACATGTATAGAAGGTTAACCTGTAAATATGGCCGTACTAGATCATAAAGGAGCACAACCGAATCCGAGGACATAGTTTTTCAGCATAACAATATTTCTGTTAAATGTATTGAATTGTAAATTAGAACTGCTGATTGCAAAAGAGAAATCGGTTAAGTTAGTTGCAGATATTCACATTTTGTATGTGATTTATGATAAAACGAGAGTGAAGTTCGTAAAAAAATGCCTGCATTGAACTCTGATGAACTGTACTGATATCAGCTCTGACAGATTCTAAACCAGATCATGTTGGACAGCTGAGTTTTTATTTATTTGATTCGAGGTGTAATTTGGCCTTTTTATGTGCTGCAATGAAAACGGCGAAAGATTTAACCTACCATCATAGTTTTCTATATATGGGCATCAAACTCAACATGTGCTGTGAAAATCAACAAAATCAAAGAGTGCCGGACCTCTTCTTTAAAATTTTGAATTTTACCGAGGATTGGTCTGAATCGGACAATTTATGGCTAATACTAACTGCCTAAGGTATCACAACAGCCTAGTTACTAGGTGTAAGGTGTAACAGTCATAACAAGTCTACAAAGACATAAAATATTGGACTACCGATCGTTCCTGTATTCAAATTTTAGAACGTCTGGTAAAATAAATATTGTGAACATCAAGTGAAAAATGTTTACTTCATTTAGAGTTGACAGAACCACAGAAACCAGTCTTTAAACTAACAATATCTTCTTTTGTTAGTCGAAAGGCACTGACGTCTTCGATATTTGTTAATTGTAGCCCTTACTAATAATCCAGATAAAAGTGTTGATCAAAGGTATATAGAGTTATAAACAGTTATAAAAACTGGGTAGGCTGAGAGATGAATTTTTGGTCAACATTTTTTCATTAGAACAAATTGAATCAGTTGATCGAATAGACATTTTGGAATGAAAACTGCAGGAGAAAAAAGATATAAGAGCTCAGTGAAGTTGGTTCTATGTATAGCACTGATGGCCACTGGAGTGTTATTTACTTCAAAGGGAGGATTATACATGGTTCATTTCCTGGACATGTACATCTACCAGCTGTGTCCATACATGATCGTGTGCCTGGAATGTTGTTTGCTGATGTATATATTTGGTGGGCGCAAGTTTGTACACAATATAGAAGACATGACAGGAAGATAATAGAGTGAAGATAATGGAGTTAAAACGAAGAGCGACAAGTCAAGAAGACAAAGTAGGTCAATCAAGTGGAGAAGGATATAGAAACAAAATACAGAAGTTAGTCTAACTCGGTGATTGGAAAAGTGGCCTTCTCGATGTTGGAAGGTTTTTGATTTTGTAAAAACGAAACCAAGCCCTCCATCGAAAGAAACGTAAGATATTAAGACACCAATCTATAATATATGCAGGAAGTCAAACGCTTACAACGGTGAGGACAAACAGGCACTCACATTTCAGTAAAAGTATCGGGATAATCAAGAAGCTGTTTTACGCGACTTTTTTTAATATAATGATTACTTGGCCTATGCTTCTGACAAGTTCATTTATTTCAGGTTGAAGTGCTTGTCGAAATAATTTTAGCTTGAAACACTTCTTTGTATGTATTATTTAAAAAAAAATTATTCTGATATTTTTTGTTTCAATTTTTTAAAGTGCAAATTCTATACATATTTCTTCAAAAGCACATAGCAACATTTCTACAGAAAGGTAGCGAGGACTATTTAATTTCGAAACGCCAAGGACATTTTTACATGTATACTAGTCAAGTATGCTGCTACTTTGGCTGAATCAAATAAAAACTGTCAGATTCATGTGAATTTATTCTGAATTTATCATTATGCTGTGTGGCGGCAGTAAAACAACACCTGCTTAGTCCACAATAGAGTTATCCACATTCAGGTCTTTCAGGATCGTTTAAGCTCGACTATTCGAAGAATATGTCGAGCTATTCTACTCACTCTGGCGTCGGCGTCCCGCTTTGGTTAAAGTTTGCGTGCAACATACCTATATCTTAAAAACTACTATAGCTACATCTTTGAAACTTGGCACACTTGTTCATCATCATGTCTCAAGTCTGAATGCCAAGAACCATAACTCTAACTTTCATTTTGATCAAATAATGGCCCTTTTTCAACTTAAAATTTCAGGTTAAAGAGTTTGCGTGCAAGCTACTGTACAAACATAACTTCAATAATACTTATACTACAGCTTTGAAACTTTCAACACTTGTTTATCATCATGTCCCAAGTGTGTATGCCAAGAACCATAACTCTAACTTTCATTTTGATCAAATTATGGTCCTTTTTCGACTTAGAATTTCATGTTAAAGTTTGCGTGCAAGCTACTGTACAAACTCATAACTTCAATACTACTTTTACTACAGCTTTGAAACTTTCAACACTTCATATCCCAAGTGTGTATACCAAGAACCATAACTCTAACTGATTTTGATCAAATTATGGCCCTTTTTTGACTTAGAATTTATGGTTAAAGTTTGTCTGAAAGCTAGTTACTTTCATACTTCTTGTACTATAGCTTTGAAACTTAAGACACTTGTTCACCATCATGACCCTGACTATGTATGCCAAGAACCATATATCTTTCTTGTGTAAAATTGTTCTACCAAATGAGGATGCTTCGATCGTCTTTGCTAAAAGATTAGGGGAGCGAGTGGACGATAAACCTAGAATGGTACTAGTTAAATTTAGAGATGCTGATTATAAATTTAGACTCTTCACAGGTCGTGATTTACTAAGAGAGCATGGTATTCGGATTTCAAATGACCTAACAAATAGGCAAAGGTCGATGCTTCGTGATTTCAAAGCCAAAGGTGAAACTGGTTATTTTAAAGGTGGTCGTCTGTGTAAATTTACGGATAATAATACAGATGAATCAAAGTCTACCAGATCAAAAGAGGTGAAATATGCATATCAGGAATCGCCACATTCAGAAAAAACAGCCTCCCCACACAGTCAAGAAGAGGAGAGAGGGAGAGAGCATGGTTAATAAAATGATCAGTTTCAAAAAAGACACCACTAACAATAAACAAAAATGAGAACCCGAGAGGTTACCGCCTTGGAACGGTCAGTGGCAATCAAATTGCCACTGGGGGTTTAAACCAGGTTCTAGGGTGCACCAACCTCACACTTGCCCCAGCAGGTTCTCATATCACAGAACAAGTACAAGTTGTCTTGTTGAAAAAACTCCAACCCACTTATCGGCTCAACAATGTTATACTATATTCTATTCTATACTATACTATACAACAGCACACTACAACACCACACTATACCATACCATACCACACCACACAACTACTATACTACAGCTCCTAGTATTCCTAGTTTTTACTAAAATGAAGAAGTATTTTTTTTGCATAATCACAAGTTGCAATGCTTTAAATTATGTTTTGCAAAGTATTTTCACAAAAGATGTTCAGAAGCTGTTTAGTTGACATGTTCCTATGCTGGCAGTGTGGTCTGGTGTCATTGTTGCATAACCCAGCCTTCTCGACCTATGTTCACTGAGGAAAGCTATAATCAAAACTTAATTTTAATGAGTTTCCTTTAACTATGTGTTGTCAACATTAAGAAACAATGTCATTTGTTTTAATTGTGGGTTAAATATTTGGTTATATCTCTTATGACTATCTTAATAATTTTGCTGACAAAACTAATTTGTTGCCAAATTTCAAAGTATTTGTAATTTGGGTTATTTATTCAAATATAATGTCTTTGTTTTCAAACAATCAAATAACAAAAAGATCAGAACATTAAATTTTACATATTTCTTTAGTACTGTTGATCAACGTTAAATTTTTACAACACAGCTGTTAAGTACCTCTCCACTTACTTTAGGCATTTCGGTAACAAACTGTTGCATGTTCTGCTGTTAAGAGCAGAAAGACATCACTGTTCAAAGCAGAAAGACAAGAAAAGTAAGCTTGATAATAAGGAAAAGAAGGTTACGAAAAATGAATTGGAGATAAAGGCTGAAATGGATAAGGCCAATCAGATGTTTGAAGTGGAAAATCTGATGCTATAAAAGACATGGATTTCAAAGAAATGAAAATTGCTTAAGGTCTCCCTGATGACGCAAAAATAAACCTGAACAAAGTAACAGTTGCAATGAACAAATGTCCAGAAGATAGAAATGACATTAGAAAGAGTAAAAAACGAAAATGATTTAATCATTAATGAAAAAGGAAGTGAAAATTACAAGTAATAGTTTAGAGAAATTTCCATTGTATCTTAGCCTGGAGAGGTCGTTTTCCAAATCACATAAATCAGTTGTTGGGGGCATAGACAGTCCTATGACAAAAATATAAACCTGACTTCAAATAAAGTTGCGCTTATCTTACAAAGTCTTATGTTTCTAAAAACAGATTTGATTGGCTGATATAATTTAGATTTATTTCAACAAAATTAAATGAAATTTGTCATTACGAAGTATCTGTGATAATATGGCATTCTTTGATTGAAAACCTGTACACTATAATTGGCGACAAAAAAGAAATATAATGTTTCAAACATCAAGTTTTGTTTCCAAATTGCTACAAAGTATGAAATAAATGTAATAGGGACTGGCTAAAGGGGTCAATAAACTGGGTGACAAATTGGAAATTTGGCTAAGAAAACCTGATATTCCGTTTGTTGCTTATTATAAGTGCTCTGCAAAGACAACAAAGTACGGGTCCCGCAAAAATTTTTTTGACTTAAAAAGTTGTTGTTTTTCCTGGAAAACACATTTTTAGTTCTTTCTTACTGCTAAATGTATGAGTTTCTGGGGTCCTCTGGCCCCTAGCCAAGATTTTTCCTTGGACCCAACTGTTTTCCAAATGATGGACCCAGATCCGCAGCATAATTTTCAGGTTTTTTTTTAATTCTTCACTTGCACCCTTGTAGCTGCATGACTTGTATGTATATATAACTTTAAAAGCTGATGTTGTACTTACATCTATGTACATATTCAGTTAGTTAGATTTTTTTTAAAGATAATGGCAAATGTAGGTATGTTTCACATATGGCATTATTTACAAAATGTTTGTTGAACACTGTGGTATGACTACCTAAAAAATGCCTTTTTGTAACAATAACAGTATATACAGCAGTCATTATTAAGCATATATATGAATATGAATGTTTTAGAACTTAATAGGTTAAAGTTTGGTCTGTTAATTTTTAATGTTTAAAAAAACATTGGGTTATGCTTGACAACAGTAAGCCAGACCTGATTTAGCAAGAAAATAGTTTGCTCATCAACCTCTGCATCTGCATGAATGGTAAATTTACGATATGCAAAGATGACATGTTAAACGATAACATTATATAGTTCCTAGTTCTTTACAATTTCTTCCTAGTTTTCTCCTAGTTTTTTGTGTTGTTGCTTCCTAGTTTTCTCCTAGTTCTTCATAAAGTACTGCTGGAGAGCCTGTATACTATACTATACAATACCATACCACACCACGCCATACCATACTATTCTATAATAGACCATACCACACAACACACCACCAGTCCTCACACCAACACATACCATACATTATTTTTCGTTCTAATTATTTATATAGCCATAGCAGGAGGTATAAACAAATGACAAAAAATGGGGTTATTGGGCGTTGAGTGGTTAAGTGGGTGGGGGTTGGAGGTGGGCAGGGATATTGGGTAGATGGGTGTGGGATCAGGGGTGTTTGGGCTGGGTTGTGTAAACCCTCCCTCCCAAAAAAACCCTATAAGAATAAATTTAGTGTAATTTTAATTTATTGATTTCTTAAGTTGGATCAAGAAACTTTTGTTCATGTGTGTGTGTTGGGGCGTCATAAACTCCTGAATAACTCCCCAGTTTAAATGAAGCCCAGTTTAAAATGTGCTTAAATATGTCTAACTATTCGAGCGTGCAGTTTTTTCCGACTGGCTCTTGTTATATAACCAGTGATTATTTCAGAAAATGCACCCACAATGCACAAGATGTTACCAGTAGTGGCGAAATGTCAAGAGAACTCAAGGAAAATGAAAATGACCCACCAGAGATAAAAGAACTGAAAATGAACATCAACTATGAACTTTTGAAAAGAACAGGGAGCGAAGACATTGCTTTGGCAGCTTGTGTTTTGAATCCGTACGTAAAAGGGTTAGTTCATGCCAGGTAAGGAAGGTAGGGGGCTCACACGTTGCTCCGTAGAATAGCAGTTGGTTTAAATGTGATTGTTAAAAAGAAACAGAAGAGAATAACAACGTAGAACCAGCTCTTCCAGTAATGCTCGAGGAAACAAGTAGAAATCTTTTGATTGGTTCTTTAAACTTGGGACTCCTGACCTACATAGCCGCATATAAATTCTTGCAATGACCTACATTTGACTTATTCTTTCTCACACAATGGGAATGAAAAGTTTCTTCCGTAAACTCTTTGGAAAAGCCAAGAGTCCTGCCTGGGTCGAGGCCGTAATAGAGAAACGACAACGTGAACAGGATTTGAAGGAGTTGTGCGCCAGACGAGGATCTCACCAGCTTAACAACATTTACAGTCCGGGGACCACAACATACGTGGTCAGATTAAACAACTTATGTCTGGATTTGTCCGAGTTCTATTGAACTCAATGAAAACGGCCCTTTTTAGGACCAACCATTTCTTTTGAAATGAAATAACTTACTCAAATTGTACAGAAATAAATTCCATATATATTGCTTTCAGGTGTTATATAATGACTAACAAACAGTCAGGGTTATCCGCAAAACCTTTTTGGGGGTTGTCACGACTATTCAATCGGTAGTGTTCGACGTTATGTGGCTTGGCGCTGTCGCCGAAGGGTTTGATTCTCTGGTTAAGCGTAAAATTATTTATATTTGAGATAATGTAAGAAAAAACTATTTGTGAGAATATTAAATTGTAAAGGTTTATTAATAATATATTTTTTGAAACATTTATTTTTTGATAAAAAGAACAAGGTGAATGGAATGAATGTTAAAACGATAGAACAGTACAATAACTCAGTTTTTTTATTAAAAAATTTAACTGACAAATTTTGCAAACATAAGACCATTGTGTTGTTTTTTTATTTACAGAATAAAGTTACATATAGATAATAACCATTTTCCATCACTGGTTAACAAGATTTATCCTAAAGAACCACAGCTTAATAAAGCGAACACCTTAGAAAAGCAAGCAAACTTTCTTGATCTAAATCTGTCTATTGAAAATGGTTACGTCAAATATATGATAAGAGATGATATTAATTTTAATATAGTAAATTTTCCGTTTTTAGACGGCGATGTTCCTCATGCAACATCTTACGGGGTTTATATTTCACAGCTTGTTCGCTTTTCAAGAGCTTGCAACGATGTAAATGATTTCAATGAACGTTTGTGCAGATGAATAGAAAAACATTAATCGCCGAGTAACCCGCCTGTTAGTAGTTCTTACCGCATGAATTTATGTGTTATAGAACGAAACAGGCGAAAATACACAAACGCGCGTCCTTGTAAGACTCGCAAAATAGGTCTCGGAGTTTCATCTGCCGTTTTAATTCTACTGTATAAAAACTGTTGAAACTTTCAGATGTTGTTGCTCTGAAGTAGCGCTACATAAGTATGGTTTTAGTTTCAACAACTTTTGTCTATGTGCTGCAATATCACTTAAGGACCGAGACCTGTTTTTCAGTTTTAAAGACGCGACAGGGGAATTAAAAATTGTCATAAAATTTTTATCTTTAAATGCTTCTGAGCTGTTATGATTGTTAAAAATGGTTGGAAAACGTGTAGTACAGATGAGCAAATGCAACTGATGTGTTTAGAATGAACTATATTGTGGAAACACGGAAAAAACGCATGAATTTTTCTGACTTTCGGACCAAAATTTGCCGAAAAACTAGCCTCCAAGTTTTATCTTTAGAATCGGTTCTTATCAAGCGAATTATTTGAAACTTACGCCAATCTTAGAACTAGTATCACACTACACAAGCATGTTGTTAGTTTGATCGAGACTTATGTGTGTGCCGAAAAATTGGATCGAGTCCTAGGCATTTTTTTAGTTTCCGCGACGCGACCGGGCATTTGGAAATTGTCATAAAATGTTTATCTTAAAAGGTTTCTGTGTTGTTCTGTTTGTTAAAATAGGAGGAAAACGCTGAGTGCTGACAAATAAATGCTTAAAATGTTTTCTAAGTGAACTGTGGTGTAGAAACACTACAAAAACGTCTAAAATTGTCTGAATTTCTGACCGAAATTTGCCAAAAACCTGGTCTCCATGTTTTCTGTAGAATAGGTTCTAATCAACCAGATCACTTGAAACGTTCAGGGATTGTAGAAATATGTTCTTAGTTAGGCATGTTGATACCTCAAATCGCATTAAGGCTATTTATTATTATACTGCAAAGAAATATGCTTGAATTTGATTGGATAATTTGACGTTGATGTGTATCCGTATTTACGGCTTTTTCTGTAGATATTTGTAGTGCACTTTTGCAATACAATACCCCCCTACATATCTTATTCTACTCATAGATGCATTTGTCAGTGTTCTACTGGAAATCTGCCGGTTTGACACTGCAAGGATTTCAACTTGTTTTCCAATTAAATATTTTCGAATCGCATTAGAAATATTGAAGCAAATGTGCAAATGTTCTTGTGTAAATGGGCACTGGTCAAAAACAGACAGGCAGTTCATTCTAAATTCCACACTTGTTTGATACTTGTAAACATTAGTATAAAATTCACTTTGCTTGCTGGCTGGCACCTTTTTTGCTTGCTCTGCATCTTTTTGTTGTGATTCAAGTAAACATTTTAGTTTTGCATATTCAGACTGAGCAAATTCCTTAACCTTCTTTTTGTCAATAGATTCCAAAATTTTGTTTGTATTATACTGTGCTGGGGTGACAACATGTTCTTCATGAATTTGCTGTAATATAACATCAATGTTAAGATCCTCAGGTAATTCCACACTCTGGTTTTCAGCCAGAATTTCATCAATTCTTCGAATGTCATTGTCAAAATCCGAATCAAATTCATCATTGTCAGCAGTACTATCATATTCATTATCATCAGCTGCTAGCATTTCCAATACAGTCACTGTCATTTTCTGCGGCTGATCAGAGCTAAAAGTATAAATATCATATTGTATACTCATTTGAAAATAGGAAACCAAAAATATCAAGTTATTTAAAATATTATTAAAAATCTTATAACCATTTTAAATTTCAGGCTGCTGTCAAGGTTGATTGAGGATGGGAGCAGTTCTGTAGAAGTCAATAATCTGTACAAGGCATTTGACTTTGAAATGAAAGAGTCTGGAACACCCATTCAATACAGCAAGCGAATATTTGTAGACCACATCTTGAAGGTTTTCCCAAATGCAGCCAAAAAGGGATATGTCAAAATCTACTGTGACCATCTACACTGGAATTAGACTTGTAACAATGGAAATGACAGAACCAAATCATGGAACTACAATTAATAATAGTACATCCCTAAAACTGCAGGAATTACTACCCGACACAGTGTCAAATATAAAAGTAAGGAAAGACAATGTGCAATTTGCTATAGGTTCTGGCCAATATTGTGATGGCAACGAGATTACAAAGAATGTAACACTGTTTTGTGATGGAACATGGTCAATTCACGTAAGTGGAACTGAAATTAATTTAAACTCCATCTACATAAGTGACAAGTACATTCCAACCCCAGAAAGTATTCAGCAAGTGATTAAGACCACTAGATTAATAAGACTTTGTGAAGGAGTAAAATTGACAAATACTGTAGTTGTAAGTCGTTACCACGTTTTGAACAAATGGCAAAATGATGAAGGTGAATGTAGGTGTTTACATTCAGTTGTGTGCAGCAAAGTTGTGGCATTAAATGCCCTTTCACAAACCTGTAGAAAGTGTTGTAAAATGACATTCACAAAAAAGACAAAAACTGACCAAGAGAATAAAAGTAGAAAAACTGAAAAAGAAAATGTTCCTTTGACAAATGTAACAAACATTATGATAAATAATAACACAGATGAAAATAACAATGATCAAATGCCAAATCTGAATAAACAAATAACCAGAGATGAAATCAAAGCTTTAGTTCCAGACGCAAAAGATGAAATGGTGGAGTTGTTGTTCTGTCAAGTGGAAAATGCAGCAAAACACCCAAAAGGACGGAGATGGAGCCAGCAAATCATAACTTTCTGTTTGCAATGGTATTGTAAAAGTCCAAAATCATATGAAAGTGTGCGGGAAAGTGGGTATTTGCTGCTTCCTTCTCGAAGCATATTAATTCAATATAAAACAAAAGTTAAGCAAAATGTTGGTTTTGATGATAACATATTCAGATGGATGCATGAGGAAGCCCGCAGGAAGGATCTGTGTGAGGAAGGTTAAATGGGTGGTCTAATCATAGACGAGATGGCTATACAGGCAGATGTTGAAATAACAAAGTCTGGAGATGTGATTGAATTGGTGGGGCTGTCTGATGTTGGAGAAGAAGGGAATCTATCGAACATGTTGAGAAAAGGCAAGCAAGAAAGAACAGTTGGAACACATGCTCTACAGCTGGTTTTCCTGGGAGTAACAGGATTCAGATTCCCAATAGCACACTTCATTTCAGATGGTGTCCAAGCTCCTGAATTATACTGCTTGTTTTGGGAAGCTGTTGATAAGCTACACATGTTTGGGTTTACAACAGTATACACATGTTTGGACGGTGCTCAAAGCAACAGATCATTTCTTAAAATACATACTGGTCCCAACCCAACATCTTACAGATGTCAAAGTCCATGCACATTCTTGGACATGATATTTATGATGGACTACTCACATGTAATTAAAAAAATAAGGAATAACATCATCAAAAGTGGAATATCAAAAAATTGTACAAGAAATCTCATACTTGACAGTGGCAGGACTGTTCAGTGGCAAATGTTTGTGGACTGTTATCAGTGGGACAAATCTAATGCCTTACAGTTACATAGGAGACTGACAAATGAACACATATTCCCATCAAATCAGTCAAAAATGAGAAATCACCTTGCCGAAGATGTTCTTGACACTGAAATGTTGAATTTGTTTATACAATATCAGCAGTACCTTGGTGAAAAAGGATCCATTCTTGATGGAGTGGTTGAACTTCTGAAACAGACTTCAAAACTAATTCAGATTTTTAGGGATATGCGTCCAATAAAGTACAAAGAGGACCAAAGACTAACGGAACTTTCTGAAATTGGAAAATGGTTTGACATCTGGGAAAAAAATGCAATGAAACTCACATCCATCAAAGCGAAAGATCGATCAAGGCGGATTCTTTCACACCAAGCACATGAAGACATTCAATCATGCATTGTTGGATTCATAGAATTGTGCAAAACTCTCTTGACACTCTCAAATAAGGTACACATTACCCCAGGACTGACAAACTCTGATGTTGTTGAAAACACCTTCAACTAACAAAGATCCACCTACAATGGTGCCAACACAAATCCCAGTGCACTTCAGTACAGGCGGTCACTGAACAGCATTATGCTTGGGCAAAACCTAGTGTCCCAGAAAGGAAATGCTGGAAGATATAATGAAGCAGCAGTACCATACAACTGTCAGTTGACCAGAAACAGAAAGCGGGCATCTGACTCAAAACCTCAGCCTAATTCAATGAAGGTCATAAGAATGTAAAAGAAATGAGGTATGTTAACATAATGTTTTTTATAGACATAGATATTCTACCATTTAAATTATTTAACTTATTATGGGTATTTACTTTGCAAATGGGCAATCAAATGTGTATGCCTTTTAAAGTAACATTAATTATGGAAGGTAGTCTATCATTTTTTCTTCCTTAATTGAACCGGCCGCACAGCTCAACTGGTAGAGCATCGAGTTTGCTGACTGGGAGGTCGTGGATTCGAACCCCGGCCAAGTCTGACCAAAGACTGTAAAGTTGGTAGTAGTGGCTTCCCTCCTAACGCTCAGGGCTAGGGGACAGCATTACGACTGACTCGTCGGTGTCAGTATAATGGACCAGCCAGGCTCAATCCCTGGGCATTTTAAATAAATAAAAAAAGTCAGGGTAGGTAGGGTTACCTAAAAAAAAACTTTTTTCTTACCATAAAGCTTTACAGCAGCTTGTATCTTGTAGACCAGGTAAACTCGTCAAGTTCGATAGAAAATTCTGAACTTCAAAAGGTTGAAAACTGCAAGAATAAAATTTTATATATATATTAGCATACAATACCAAAAAAAGGTTTCGGAAATACACTGTACATCACATCACAGTGAGAGGGCGCCCGTGGCCGATCAGTTAGAGTCACTGACTTGAAACCCTTCAGCCCACCACCGCTTGGGTTCGAGTCCCGGTCGGGATGAGGACTTTGCTGTAGGGAGGTTTTCCAGCTGACCTGCGGTGGGCCGTTGGTTCTACCCAGACATATGTCTGGGGTCTTCCTCCATTAACAACTAGCTGGACATCGCTATAAAGACCATAATTGTGTTGCTGCGATGTGTTTCGTAAACCAAACCAAACCAGGAAAAAAGGTAGTGCAATGTTTATGCATTACTCAAACTGCTAACTTAATGTCATTGAAAAGTTATACTGGGCTATTGGGTTATTACATTTTAAGATAAGAACAAATAAAAATATAATTCAGACACACATACCTGTGCATTTCACTTTTGGTATTGGTAGTTCATTTTCAGAAAACTTCACAACAGGACCAGTTTTAGTAATGCCCGAGATTATTCCTTGCATTCCATTTACAAGCTTGTCAGTCAGATTCCTCATCAATATAACTGGAGCACCTATTTTTAGCCACAACACTTTGGGTACATTTATCCTATCTAGATAGCGCTTTTCTCCAGAGTCAGCTGAATTAAATTCAAATATTTGCCCTGGGTGTTCAATTATGCTTCTTCTGTTGAAATCATCAACTTGTTCATTAGTGGAGAATAACATAGTAGTTTTTTCTGTGTCAGGTGGCAACATTCTGTTCAAATTTTTAATGAATTCTATCGATTCTGGACTCACAATACCCAATGCACATTCATCAATGGCCTTAATAAGAGGAATTTCACTCTGTCGAATTATTGTTTTGAGAACTATTTTATGCGGAAATACTTTGTCAAAAATCCTGGAAGTGAAACAGAATTCTCCTTCATCCCCATAGAGAATATTTGGAACTGGAGGCAACTGTTTAAAATCTCCAGCTAATAATAGTTGAATGCCACCAAAAAGTAAAGCAGGATTTCTCAACTGATAAATTACATTTAAGCTCTCAAAAATTTCCTGCTCATCATTGAACATTCATCAATAATTAATAAGTCAGTTTCAAGAACTCGTTTCTTTACGTCTGAATACTGTTTGTTGTTATTGATAACGACCTTCAAATCATCTATAGAAAGCCTTCCATCGCCGATACCAGACCATCTGTGTATAGTGGAAGCATCTGTGTAGTGACTACTTGCAATTCCGGTAGTTGCTGTTACATAAACGTTCTTACCACTTTTCCTGACAGTGTCAACTATCTTTTTTATCAAAAAAGATTTCCCCGTACCCGCGGAACCCATTAACAGTACATTATGACCCTCTGTCACATGCTGCAAGGCCAGATTTTGCTCCGAATTCAAAGCCATTTCTCTGAATGTTCTAACAGTATGCTGTGTTTACAACAGACATGTACACTTTACTTGGTTTCAGTCTTTCAATATGTGTTTGCAGGTGCGCGGGGAACCAGTGAATGTGAAGGTCATCAAGCGTTTCGGTGATACAGATCACAATGGCTGTCACTGTAGAAATTCAAACGTTGAATACAAATACTCTAAAAGTTCACGTTCGATAGGCAATAAATACTATATTTATGGTGGTGAGTTCATTTTTATATCTTTATTTATTGAATTGGTTATAAGAATGGCCGTTTTGATGGAAATGTATGAAGTTTTATTCTTGTCAAATTTGTGATCGCGAGCCCATCAGATCTTGTCCGACCAAAGTAGTTTTGCTGTTTGATAAGGCATAGCTATTGTAATGGAAAAACAGTGGTTACTGATGGTTGTTTTTCTAATAGAGGCATCATTCCTACGCAAAAAGAGCCATTAGTTGTAAAGATTGCTCAAAATTTGCCCAAGTTACAGACCTTTGTGTAAGACAGGGGTTGATTTGTGTAGGGCTTTCATGTCTACCTTTCTATCATATATTTTGATAGTGATTATTATTATATTTTTTTTGTCCGAAAGTGATTGTAATGTAAAGTTATGATGATTTAATCATATATATGTGTGTTTGACTGTAGTTTTTTACCTTTTTGGGGTTGTAGAGGGGAATGGGTGTTTCGGGGGGGGGGGGGGGGTTAGTGAATACTAGTATCTAAACAACTCGCCGAACACCTGTGATCCAACCATACCTTAGTCTTGGTGACGTCACTCCAGCTGTATGACGTCACAGCGTTTTCATCTTGTACACTATGTCAAACCAGGGGCCAGTATCTCGAAAAAAAGTTCGTATCGTAAGTTAAGGTTTGAGTTACGAAATCGCTACGAATGCGCTAAGGTAACGTTACACGGGTATCTCGAAACACCACTTAGCGTTCTCGTAAAGCGTCCCGAAGTTACGAATTCGTAAGAATTACACAAGGCATATAATGACGTAACTGACATGTGAAATATCGGCATATAGTAAACCTTTCAGAGCAAAATGTTTATTTATTCAACGATCCTACTTACTGAGCCAAAATTATCTACTTTGTGGATTATTTGGGGCCAGTGCAAACCACCAACTTTGTGCAAAATGTCATTAATATTTTAAATCTATGGTATATTGTAAGACATTGTCTGTTTCAAATTCAAAACATGAAAAAATATTAACAAATAAAGTGGACGTATTACATAAAGACACCTATCATCTCTGAGACTAAATTAAATGAAACCCGATTAAAAATAGAAAAACGACCCGAAGTTAAAAGTTTGAGTCCCGTCGACTTTTAGACTGGCATTCACTTGACAACTTACTGAAAACAAACAAACACATTACAGTCCAACCTGTGCTAACGACCACCTGTAAACAAAAACCAAATGTGGACCGGCGGCAATTTATTACTTCTTTTCTAACAACAATCGTGAATTTAATCGCCGTTGCTTCAATCCATTATCTTTGGAGAATTTTAGCGGTCGTGTAAAAATCCATGATAATTTTGATTAAGATATTTATCAACAGTTAAAAAAAAAAGAGAATTATCAATAACTGTCATGAAAATTCATCACGAGTGTATAAGATTAAAGTTTTATTGTATTAATCTAGGTTTTACTAATTGTTAAAATCCTAATTTGTTGTTGTTGTTTTTCAATTGATGGCAATAACAATAATGTAAAAAGATTTTCAAGGCAGCAATACAGACGACCGTTATATTTATTCTGCGTAGGTTTGCACCGCACAAAGACCATTTTCGTAGAAAGTAGATATGCCGTTTATCGTATGTGATAAACGTATATCGCTTATCGTGCATCTTCTACGTATATCGTGCGTCCGTCTATCATCTATCGTGCGTCCGTATATCACTTGTCGTGTGTATCGTTTGTAACCTTATACGTTCACGGTACTCTACCCGCTTCACATTGTCTCAATGCATGACACGGTGCGTACCGGTTATTTAATGCAGGTGGACCAGGATGAACCGGGAAGATTCCAGAAGCCTTGTGCCTTACGCGGGGAAAACCCGCAAGGAATCGGGATGAATGAATTTCAAATAGAAAATTATGGTTTAAACATGGCTTCCGTAGTTGAATCGGCATCCGCCGGCTTTCAACGTAGCCATATCCAGACTACATCGTCACTTTATCGGAATTTACCCGCTGCTACCGTGCCAAACCGTAGTTCGAACAGCACGAGTCTTGGCTACGTCGGCTCTCCCCAGAGACACCGTAGCCAAACCGGCAGTCACCGTTTCTCCAACTTGGACAGAGGGCATGCCGGTTTAATACAGTTTGACCCTGTGGACTTTGGGTGGAGAAACGGATCATACCGTAAGAGCTTCGGTAATGCACCGGATCTCCCCGAAATAAGCCGGCATTTGTTTTCGCTCCCGGGGAGTCCCGGTTGTATTAAAATTTTAAACATCACCGGGCCCACTGCCCGGTTATCGCCGGTTCAATACGGTTTATTCCGATTCAATACGAGTTTTATCGCTGTCACTACGGTTGTTGTGCCAGTTGACCCCGGTGTCCGAACCGGGACGCACCGGGGCTGTATAATGGGACAGTGTTAACCAGGCTATACGAGTACATTGAATATTGAGTTGTGCTCAACCCTTTGCTAGACAGCATGGGCAGTAATATACATTTCCATTACTGCCAATGCACTGGCTCAATCAAACCGAGTTTGCAATATTTTCATATTTGTCGTATTTGGTGGCTTTCAAAAGTTCATTTTCATCTATAAGGGACATTTAAAAAATAAATTCGATTAAATAAATATTGAGAAAGTAAAAAAGTTTAGACCACTTTACTGAGAATATGATGAATCTGCTCAGTTTATTTAGTTACGAGAACGTTAAGGGTTCGATTTTTTTACCGTATGTTACGACCAAGTTTACGAATCTTCGCAACTTGCGAATTCTTCGAGATAGAGGAAAATTTGGCTACGAATGTCGTAAGATGACGTAACGAACCATTTTACACTTACGATAGCTTCGAGATACTGGCCCCAGGTAAGTGGAGTTTTCTAAAAATAAAATAATGTGTATATATGATGTAAGCGGCGCACGAGCGCTTAAATCCACGAAGAGAAAATAGAAAACCTCAGAAATTATATATTCGGAAAAGTTAAAAATTAAGAAGTCATTGGCTAAAAAACATTTCAATGTTACTTTCTCAAAATAGTTTAAAATAGTTCGACGTTTCTGATTGGTCCGGTAAATATTATATAGAGCTAGCTCTAATTGGTAAATATACGTGACCAAGACAAACCAACCATTTCATTTGTGATTTAAATACTACACAAAAAGTAAATTTACAAACCAATTCCAGGTCCTCACATCGTCATATGTATCCTCTCTTTTTCTCTCGGGCATAAATAAACATAATCGATAAAAAAACAAAATAATGCAGCGGCCATTGTAAGACATGGTGGTGAAAAGGAAGTTTGTAATTCTCCATGTTCAACTATTGCATTACTTAACAGCGGCCAGTATCAGACTGGGTTGTTTAGTTTTTAATATGATATTGTCGGTTTATTGTGATACATAGTCAAAACTAATGTATCTTGTTTTTTATAAATAATATACAAAGACTGTCTCTTTACTTTCGAATTTTCGAACACTTGTTCGTTATCAAGAAAAATACAGAAATAATTGTGTTTAAGTAAAATCCATGTTGCAAGCGTATTGTTGTTTTATTAATATATCTTGATACTTGTTTACACAGATATTTAGATCTATCTCACTTTGGTTAAATCTCAAGAATAAATAAATTTAGGCCTATTAATAGATCTAAATAATTACAGTTTTGAACATAAATCTCACAAAGTTAAATATAAAATAAAATTTGAAGTTGCCGAAATATTGAAAAAAATATATATATTTAGGTAAACCACCTATCCGATTTAAAGTTTTTAGAGGTTTTGCCTGTAACAAATCAGGTCGTTGTATTAATTTCATGACCACGAATCGCTATCAAAGCTTCGTCCAGTGATTAAAACTTAGTTTGAACTATTTTTCGTAAGTCCAGCGCCATTTCTAAAGGTGGAACGCTAAAGAACGCTTTCATTTTTGGGTACAAAAATTGTAGTATGAAGTCATAATCAGAAATCGGTTCTGCAGGTTAGTGCATGTGTCGCTGTGAGGCACTGCATCTAGCATCTACCACTTCCTTGATCAAATGGTCGTTGGTCCCTTTTTTAAATATGCAAGCAAAAGAATATACATTTCCAAATAACATGGATTTTTTTTAAATAAACAAACGTTGAACTTCAAAGCAAGATAATATACACAAACCACTGAACTTCAAGTACTTCCCTCCCACACTAGTCTGTTTTAACTCAACATAGCCCCACTATAGGTTTGTATGATCTTGTCAACCGCGAAGACCGACGTGGATTCCGTTGTTGAGCCATACTGTTTTCAAGAATGTTCTGGTCAATCTGAAATAAAAGTGTGTAAAGTAACTAAAACAGATTGCAATACAACGGTAATCAAGTATTTTGGGCATTAAAACAACACGTACAATTTGTGCTTATAATTGTTCTTAATCGTTTTACAGATCCGACGTTTTATGTTGAATATTTTTACACTTATCTTGCACTTAGCTACGATGAAAGTTTTCTCTCTTTTTTTGAAAATATTTGGTCTGGGGTGAGCGCGGATAGTTATAGAAGTTTGGACAAGCTTTAATGTTGTTACGTCGGCGAGCAGGAACGTTGTACCACGCTGCGAAAAAGCGTGCCGTCATTCGCTTTTGATGTGGCACAATATTTTAGTAAGAACTGTGCTAATGTATGAGCGTAAATATTATAATTGAAACAATAGTTCGGGCATTACACACTCTAAACAACCTAAATGCTTTCGATACCCTCATAAAATACCGATTATATCCTTAATTATTATCTTTTAAAAACGCGGTATAACATTTTTATGTTACATGTAGCAAACTTGCAGTTTTTTAAACATCATTTATTTATCCCCCCGCCGAAGGCAAGGGGGGGGGGGGGGTATTAGTAATGCCGTCCGTCCGTGTGTCCGTCCGAAACAATTTTGTCCGGAGCATAACTCCAAAACTACTTGAGGAATTTTATTCAAACTTCATACACTGACAGAGCACATTGGTATGTAGTGCAGTGTGCAAGAACAATAACTCTACCTTCCCTATTTTTAGAGTTATTCCCCTTTATCATATTTACTTGATAAATTTTGTCCGGAGTAGAACTCCAAAACTACTTGAGGGATTTTACTCAAACTTCATGCACTGACAGAGCACATTGGTAGGTAGTGCAGTGTGCAAGAACAATAACTCTACCTTGCCTATTTTTAGAGTTATTCCCCTTTATCAGAATTACTTGATAAATTTTGTCCGGAGCATAACTCTAAAACTACTTGAGGGATTTTATTCAAATTTCATACACTGACAGAGCACATTGGTAGGTAGTACAGTGTGCAAGTGCAAAAACTCTACCTTGCCTTTTTTAGAGTTATTCCTCTTTATCAGATTTACTTGTTAAATTTTGTCCGGAGCATAACTCCAAAACTACTTGAGGGATTTTATTCAAACTCCATACACTGACAGAGCACATTGGTAGGTAGTGCAGTGTGCAAGAACAATAACTCTATCTTGCCTATTTTTAGAGTTATTCCCCTTTATCAGAATTACTTGATAAATTTTGTCCGGAGCATAACTCCAAAACTACTTGAGGGATTTTATTCAAATTTCATAAACTGAAAGAGCACATTGGTAGGTAGTGCAGTGTGCAAGTCCAATAACTCTACCTTGCCTATTTTTATAGTTATTCCCCTTTATCAGATTTACTTGATAAATTTTGTCCGTAGCATAACTCCAAAACTACTTGAGGGAATTTATTCAAACTTCATATACTGACAGAGCACATTGGTAGGTTATGCAGTGTGTGTAAAAACAATAACTCTACCTTGCCTATTTTTTTAGGGGTTTCTTCAATCTGCAACCACTTACTTGAAAACTGTACTCAGCATGACCATAACTATATGGCATTTTAAGGATTTCCTCTCCAGGTAAATTATACGAAAGTACAACCTTCAGGTAACTTATTTCCGGCGGGGGGATTGACCATGTGTAACATGGCTCTTGTTAATGAAATAATGAGAAAAAAATAATGACGCACATACTTGCTTTAAGTAATTTATTCTGGCGTTGTAGATCTTTTGCATATTTTGAAAGTTCTCTGCGTTGTGACTGTAGACTAACGCTTAGACTCTAGAACTCGATTAGAAGTGGAGAAGGCTGTATATCTACTGGATACTGAAAAGAACCCTCTTGTCACGTAGAGGTCTAGCAACACTGTTTTGAAATGCGGTAATCGTGTCTGGTTCATACTTTGATTCATCCCTTTTAGGATGCTCGCCTGTTTTAGTGCGCATGTGCTTACTACCGTAAAAAGACGAATTGTTAAAATTCATGAGTTTTAATTAGCTCTAGTAAGGAAAATAACACATCTTTTTCAGTAATGTTCTAAATTTATTGAAATCAGTCCGTTGGGAAAGAAAGTATTTTGCGACAGTCATATTTTTCAATACGTGTTTTCTTCCGTTGAATTTTATACCGAGCTATGTTGTAAATAATTCACAAAAGCTCTGAGTATTTGTTAATTACCACTTGCTTAATTCAGTATCATTGGTGACTTGCTTAGATTGTAAATAATTGACACAGTCATTCTTACAAAAAGTATTAAATTCTTATGTTCCTGTATGAAAGATGTTACATCGTTGCTCACAATGAAAAAACAAACCAAGTTTTTGCAAGTGCAAGTTTATTGCCGAATTTCGTTTTTTTTCTGTAAGTTCCAACATCTTATTTCGCTTGCATCGTCTGAATCTTGTGTAACAACTGTTCTCGAGGACAGTACCTTCAGCAAACAAAACAAGGACATTCGAGAAATATTTATGACTAAACATACATAGTAGTTTAAACAATGAGTCATCTGGTCCCTTTACCTTAATGAACAATTGACAAGACACGGCGATCAACTAGTGCATGAATTAATCACTGCTTTTTGATGACCGTTACCTAAATGTCAAGTATGTGAGATTTATTGCTATATATTAATAAGTCTCGGAAACTCAAAAACGAATAACTATTTACAGACTAAGTAAGTTATTATATTTTGAACTTGAATTTATACTAGTTAGTACCATTTCCCATCATTTATCGTACAAAAACGTGCAAGCTAAACGCTTATGAACACCGAAACCATTTTAAAAATACGTTTACTTGAGCAAAATCCCAAACTGCCAATATATTGAGAAACGATATACCTGCATGGTTATGAAAGTGAGTGGATTGATTGCATTTCAAATTTGAAGAAGGGTGATCTGGGTTTAAAATAAACAAAACACGTAGCTGTTCACTAAAATATCTAGGTCACACAACCGAAATTGCTTGGAAATCCCACTCCTCCAGATCTTGAGAATGGGAGAGGTGCTCGTTTTATGTTCTGTTAAATCATTTTCTTCATAAATAGATAAATAGACACTCATTCTGTCGCCTGTCGGGCTCTGATGCCAGTTTATCCCCCTGGAATCTTGCAAATATCGCTCCCCATCTGACTCTCAGATCCCGTCATCGCCAAAAAGTTTTACTTCTCAATGAGGTAACTCCTTGACATTGTTGATCCAAATACAATTTCTCTACGTAGCTCAATCTGGAAATCTGCCATTTCCTAATCCAGTAGATGCCGATCTGCCGTCATCGAACTCCATTCTTGCCAAACAAATTCATATCCATACATTTTATTTAGAAACCGGTCCGATTTACACTTAAGCCTGGTGGTAACATTGGCATGACTTCGATGTGTTAAAAGGTTGTTGGCGACCAGCTAGGTCACATGCGCTGGCTGCAATTAGTTTAATAACCTCGTAGGTATCGGTGTATCCTCTTCCACATCTTGGCAAGTGGTAGGGCATTCCCTTTCTCAGTTGGTCGATGAACGGCAACTGGCTACCTCAGGGCCAGCAAAGGTTACAGTTTTTGTTTCTTTGCTGAGATAACTGATTCATGATCTGTCTGCTTATGTGACCCCTCATTAATAATCTCTGCATTATTTCTCATTTGTGTTGAAAAAATGATTTGCCCTATTCCGCGAAATCGTTTCATTGTCAATTGCTGAATTAAATAGAGAAAACGTCGATTTATGAGACATTATCCCGCATTAACACTTGTATGTGATGAATAAGATAATGCTATAGTAATTTCTCAAGATAGACAGTGTTTGTTTTCACTTTTGGGGGAAGGGGGTCGCAGCCCTTTGGAGGGAGAAAATTGCGACACGAACAAAGGAAAGGGGGAATATTTGGAAGATACTTGCAGCTGTCAAACACAACAAAACAAAGTATTCACTGATCTTTTGCTTTTTGCTTTGCTAACACTGTAGTACAACCAAGTAAATCTTGCCTCATACTTCCCAGAGTCGAATTTTCTTGCATCAGACAAAAAAAGATTTATTATCTTCACTTTCATTTTCACTATCGCGCTATTACACATTAGCGGAACAAATCGAACGGTCTGTAACAGACTCCAGCACAGGGGGAATTTTTTATTGGGAGTTGGGGGAAAATATATACTATTTTGAAGGGGGGATGGGGCCCAATTTCTCCGAATATTTGGCATAAAAAACACTGATAGAACACTTGTTATGCTCCCCGAAGAAATTCTGGGAGCATAGAGTCGCCGGTTTGTCCGTCCGTCAGTCCGTACGTCACGCATTCATGTCCGGCCCATAATTTTTGTAATTGAAGTGGAATTTTCAAATTATTTCACTGATCACCATATTTAGACGACGAGTCGCGTGCAACATTTAGGTCGCTACCTTTAAGGTCAAGGTCAAAGCATGACCTTGAAGCAAAATTGTGTCATTTCTATAACTCTGTTATTTAAAGCTGGATTTAAAATTTTCATCATACCGAGGCGACGTGTTGCGCAACATTTGTGTCGCCGCCTTTTCATGAAAAAAGAACGTTATATGTTCTTGACATCACGTGCACGTTATTGCTTGTAAGAACTGTTTGCAAAAAGTTAGTCGGTTTCAAACTTTTGGGGCTTATAGGAGAACATGATCACTGACCGAGCAAGTGTGAGGCTAAGGCACCTCGGATTCTGGTTCAGATCATTAGTTATAATGCTGTCCGTTCAAATGCAGTAACCCCTGAAATTCCTTTTTTGTAAATTTGTGTTGTGTCTTTTAGAATTCGATCATATTATGATCATATGCAACCACCTTTTGGGTGTGTATGGAGACTGAATGTGGCTACTTCCGATTCATCTAGGTATTTGATTTTTTTTCTATCGATTCGGGACAAATGCAAATAATCTGAGCGAAATGCAAAATAGTTCTAAATGTTTAGCCTTTGTGATCAAAATACTACTAACGAACTATTAACTAAAAAGCTCGGAATATTTTAAAACTCTGCATCTCGAGCAATGGCCATTACAGTATCTAACTGATCAACAAATCCCATTGTTCGTAGTATAATCGTTTCGTTAAAAGCGATTTGCTTTGATACATGATTTTTATGATGAGAATATCATCACAAAATGGCAGGCAGATAATAAAAGCATGTGAGCGGTAAAACATTTTAAATAAATGAGATTTGTTATTTACAATGTGACTGGTAATCTCTGATCAAATGTGGATGCAGCTATTCAGATAGTTTCAGATTGCTATCATAATGGTTGTAGCGCTTCAATTGGCTATGCATACCTACCGATTGGGACAGTAATGTAATTGTTTCAAAGTGAAGACGTATGCATTTCAATATAGGGGCTTCAATCAGGTTCTAGGCTGTGTAAACCTTACAGTTGACCGAACATAAAAAGTTTTTGAATCCCAGTTTCGACATGAGTATGACCTTAATGTATCAAAATTCTGTTTAAATCAAAATCTAACATTTCTTTAAATGCACACAGATAAATATGGTCTACAATGTTCTATGCGACTTAAAACACAAATGGGGACAACGCAACATTATAGCAATATTTCTAAGATATCAGAAATGAGTTTAATCTCAAGAAAGTACATGTACAATGGAATTATATCTTAACATAACTAGTCACAACTTGAAATGGACGGATGTTAAATTGTCAGATATGCATTTTTTTAATTCACGTGCTATGGAATTGTTTGTTGGTATATTGTATTAGATTATTTTGCTTGTTCTTGATCATGAGGAGTACGTGTAAATCACATTAATAATTACATGAATACAGTTAACCGTATTCATCCGGAAAAACGGTTATTGTCATTGTTAAAACTCTCGTCATAGTGTGTTATACAGGCCATTAGCATTCACAATAATCTGGTCAAACTTCTTGCTATTTTAAGACTTGCCGTGTTCTTTTGACAATGATGATTGATATTAATAAATTCTAACGCAGCTAATTGTTGTTGTTATTCTTAACTCAGGTTACGTTTCCTTTTCTATAAAAGCTTCTAAACTGACATTTGTACTGTCATCAATTATACGGAGATATTACTATTGGGCAAGTACATATTATGTGTCCGTCGACATGTCAAACTGCTGGCGTCATATGAAGAATAATCTAAATGACAATGTACTGCTCTGAAGAGAAACAAAAGTACACGCAGGTTTATAGAAACATTCGTATGGTGCAATAAACAACAACACTACATTTGCTTATATTCGCAAATATAATAAACGCCTAAACCCTACAATTGTTTTATATAAAAAAATAACATTTTGCTTCAATGTGGTATACACTGTCTTGATTTTATACCACACACTTTAAAGTACATTTTGTCGGTTGTGTCGTGTATGTGTCTTTTCAAATTACTGCATGATTCAAATCAAACCTCCAATGTTCGCTTAAACAGACATAAAACTAACTGGTCCAGGTTTTATCTAATGTAACTGTTCCATCTCAGAATAAAAACAAATAACTTTGAAAATAATATATAGCACAAGTCTTTTGTCCAACTAATTAAGAAAGGGTAAAGCTAGAAAGAGAAACGAGATAAAATTTACTATCGCCATGAAACGTTCAATGAACAGACTTATGTGCCACAAGTATTTAAAATTAGGTTCTTATTTTAATCAATCTCACAACTTTCAAACCAGATTCTCATTTGAACAGACATGTACAAGTTGCCTTGGTGATTCCATTCCAATTGTCTCCTATCCGATCATGTTGCCTACAAAGACACAAACACAAAATATTGACGATACCGTTAAGCTAATCTGGTAGGTAATCGGTGACAAAGGCTTAAGCACCTTACATGATGGCAAGAAATGCAACTGCAGCAACTTAGTATTTTAAACTTTTCGTCTGAACTTTCTTGGAAAAGGTCGAATTACTGATAGACTTCTACAAAAAAAGTGGAGAAGCTGCCATTACATTTTTATTCAATGCTGAATAAAATCTCCATACGATAGTGTTTAGCCATGCCCTGTTGCAAATTAAAGTATGTTTAAACAATATTGTTTTTACTAAATTATATCGGCAAATATTTTTATTATAATTTTGGTACCTATACTGGTGTCATACACAGCCAGAAAATAATTTCTTGTTATACAGCTAATAAAAAGTGAGAAAGACACTATAAATCTTCAAACATTTCTGTTATGTAAGAGCAACATTTCTGTAATGTCAGAGCAACATCGAAGAAAAAACATCAATAACTCTTTAACAAAAATATAAAATAACACATATATTCAAAATGAAAGACCATTTTAGTTGGCAATGAACAATACCTGATTGGTTTTACCTGGATTACATGACAGATCTCCAACAATTAAAAGAATATCATATCTTTTATGAAATAAGAAACTATTTTTATTGAAGAAAGATCTTTTATGTTCAATTTATATACTTGCTAAACTTTGTTCATTCAGTATATATAAGTTACCACAAAACTAAACCTTAGAATTCTGAAATAGTCTATAATAACTATTTTATTGACCCTGGAATAAATTCCAATTCAAAAATTCCTGGTAATGTATTACCAGAACAGAACAGAATGCCCAATGTCTTACCACAATTACTTATTGTTGCTCAACAATCAGTCAAATTAACAGTAAACTGGTTTACTTGATTGGTAAATGAGCTGAAATTTCCAATCATTCGAACTTCCTAATTAATAGATGGGTGTATTTTTCCCGTTCCAGTTGATAGTTTGTCGTTTTAAAGATTCATAAAAAAACATCAACATTCACAAAACACGACACATATCTCTAATTTACTGAAATAGAACATACAAGTATTTAGTCCAATAAATCAATAGAATAGATGAAAAGGGAACCACCGAACACGACAAAAGTGACAATATTGCAGACTTGCTAGGTTTGTGTTCATGAGAAGTAATGGAAATGCACATCACTGTCCACGCCGCCTAGCCCCGGGTTGGATGCAACTCGATCTCATTATTTACACCAGTAAACAGTAAATTTGATCAATCCCAACGATAATGAGGTTTATATATTATACGCATTCAAGGCATGACGTATATCTGTGGACAAGCATAATTACAGTGTCAGAAGTAATCCTTTTGAGAAATTAAATGCCGTCACGTTATGTAATTCCTGATACTGGAAAAGTAATTGGCCGCTGCATAGTCTGGAAAGACAAAGAATAAAGGAGACAGACACAAGAAAAAGTAATGTGACATTCCTGCAGGATGGATATATAAAAACGAAAATACTCCTGTTGAAGACTAAACCGGATAATACAACATAAAAGTCTTAATAATTACTTCCTAGTTTCAATACCACAAGAAAGAAGTTTTGAATTAAAGGATTAAAAGATACTTTTGTTATTTTTTAAAGGGAAATATGCATATCAGGAAAAGCAGTCTGTTTTATTTAAATGTTCTGTGTAGACGAAAAGGAAATTTTAAAGATGTGAATATTAAACTACTAAAATACCTGATAAAATAGGAAATTTTACGAAACTTGGTTGATTTATATTAATATTGATTTAAGTTTTAAAGCACTGAAATCTACTAGTATAGTTATGGAACATGCTTAAGTAAAGACTAAAAACGTGATTTGTTTATTTGTGCACTACAAGAAGTAAAGCAGAAACTTAAACTACGAGTAGGTGGCATCTGTAATCAACACGTTTGTAACGTTTGCACAGTCCGTAGCTGAATAATAATACCTTCAAATTGATTACTTTGTGAGTATAACAACTTGAAGGATGTTCCGGTTATTGTTATTCATTATATTAATGTATGTCTTTCAATTTACCGGTGCTCAAGAAAAATACACAATTACTTTTACTCGTGATCGAGACATGCCTGTCTATTCTTAACAAATGCACTTATAACGGAATCAACAAAGTTTTATTTCTCCGCATGGAAAATGAGTACGACCGTAGCTGTTGGAAAATTGGTAAACCGAAAACCGCTAAAATTGCAGAAAGATCTTCTGTCGAACAACTAAGCAATCGCACTGTTTCTGAATTGCATAGAATTATTCAAAATAAATTTAGAATTACCACGCAGTTCATATTACACTACCGACTGAGCCTGAGACAAAAAGGGCATAAGTATAACAAAATACAGTAGTGTTATAAAACTTGCCCTGATACATGTTATTGCTATTGTGATGTCATAAATGTTCAGAGATGATCAAATTTCTAAAAGCGGCGAACACAAAAGGCATATTAAAGAAGTATGCAGTCGGTATGTTCGTATTTTTCGGGTTGGTTGTGAAAACAAAACCGAAGGACGAGCTTGATGTTGTTTACATCATTTACTATTTTAATACCTACACATTTGTAATCAACATTAAGAAAAGATCATTTATATTCTTTACTTTAACTATCCATTCTCTAATCCACCTGATTCTGAGTTATTACCCTGTTAAAGTCACAAACCCATTATATATATTACGCTGTTAGTATCATAAACAATGGAAAAGTAATACCGGTAGCAAGGACGTCGTCATTAACCGCTGTTTCTAACAGTAAGTTAACATGACGGTACTACTTCTACTTGTCTAAGTTTTAGGTATTGACCAAACTGCTTGCAATAGTAACTTCCCCTTATAATTCCCAATCTAATCGCCAGGGGGTTGGGTGTGTGAATCTATCTTTAAAAATTGAAAATGTTTCCGTGAGCATTTTACAGTTAAGTAAACCCTTCATGTGTTCCATATATAAAAGTTTGCTTATACTGAAGGTAGCTTATTATCATCGCAATACTGCTTCATCAAAGTATAACTTGTTCAAAAAAGTTGTTTGATAATTATCTTCACTAGGTAATGATATTTAAAATATTAAGGTTAGTAATTACAAAAGCATAGAAATTAAATCATGCAATTAGAAATTTTAAAACACTTTGCCCCTACAAGAATAATGCCAGAAGCCACATAAAATTTCAATAAGAATATTATACTTCAAAACTGAAAAAGAAGCCCTGCCCACTACAATCCCGACAACCCTCAAACAGAGAACAGAATAAGATATGTCACCATAGTTTACAAATGATGTTTAGCTTATGCTAAAATGATCTTGGAAGCTGTAAATATAGAAATCTCAGAGTTTGACAGTGCAACATGAAAATAAAACAGTAAGACATTTATAAATACTTCGATAATATGATATACAGTATTGATGGTTCAGTGATTACTCTGTTCCTTTTTGGCCATAATGTCCCTTGGACACTAAAACATAAATGATCTGAGTGTTTTTTTCAAAATTGCAGGGAGAACAGTGACTGTCAAATTTATACATACTGCGTTTCTTAAGTTGTGCAATTATAATCAATCTGTTCGACAAATTTTCACAACACTGTACTTTAGAATAATATGTTATCAGTAAAGTGTATTAAATTACCTTCGAAGTTGTCAGCGCGGGAAAACCATGTATAATTATTTGTCATTTTCTGGAAACGTAATCCATGTTATGTTGTCCCAAGAGTTCAGCAAATGACATTAAATATCGTTTATTGGATACATCAACAGACTTGTTTCACCTTGTGCATCCTTCATCTAAAGATCAAAGAGCAACTGAAATCTGCTTTGATACCTGAACTGTGAAAATAATTATCACTTATACAAACTAATAACGTAGCATCAAAGCTAAGGCAAAGTAGACATCGTAAACCACATTCCATGTCTGCAAGTTTTCTGCATGTTTTACCGTGCTCAGGCCACATAAAATCAAAACGCGATTTTGAGTAGGACACATGAACACAGTCACAAACAAATACATTTGAACAAATGCAGAATGTGAAATACAGTTATTAGGAATGCCACGTGCAGAAACACAACATTCACACACAGCCAAGCAATAACGGAAAAGAGAGCTTAAATATTAAATACAGAATAATTAAAAATGAACAAACGACAAACTAAAAAAGATAATGCGTTCAATGTGATGTGCAACATTAATATTCTCAGATCCCCTTTCAATATTCTATTGAGTTTCGTCCATTGTTTTCTCGTTCAGGGCGAAACCATTATTTTACCTGCGGACCATACGCCGCTGATATGGAATTGTGTTAACATGTAAATACTGAATTGAAGGTTCCGTGTTCACCGCCATGTGCATGCCATTGTTGGGTGTGGATCAAATTTGCATAGTTGATAGGTTTAAATGTTAAGTTTCGCTCAACCCGGGGCTAGGCGGCATGGGCAATATCATTACTGCCCCAAAACAGCCTACAATATTTTAATATTTTTCTTGTTCGGTGCTTTTAATGTTCCATTTTCCTCTATTTCTATGTACTGAATCTAGATTCTTAATAAAGTAATTATAACAAATCGAATCGATATACACTAGGGATGTCGGCACTACAGTCTCTGATGCGATTTTGTTCGACTGCACACTCTGGGTCAAGAAAAAAAACATGTAATTATGTATATAACCTTGAAAGATAAATTCAACTTTCGTATTAATAAGTCACACGAAAATGTCACAAACTGATTGTGAGACGTCAAACTACATTAATGATAACCGTTGCGTTACGTGACCAAAAGGATTAACAAGGAACAAACTTAGATCTCGCATGTCTGTAATAACCGATTTCTTATCCGCTGAAAGTACGTTTGTACTCGAATGTGGTTCTTTCTTTTGACACGATTTAAGTAATTTCATCAGACAACAAAAACTCCCATTGTAAATGGTATTCATATTGCATGTGAGTTTACTCACAATGTGTACCATAAAACGAAAGAGCATTATGCTCGAGCAGTCGGATGGAATATCTAATGATTCTGTGGTTGTTACAGCGTCGATAACCTATTCAATTTACGAGCTTATATCGTATATGATATTAAATTTTGCTGACATTTATTATTTGGTGAATTTCTGTGTTTAGGTTTATATTATTTAGCAATCAAGGTCAATATTCGTTATAGGCGGGAATTTCGGCATCAAGGTCTAGCTAGTTATAATAATGTTCTAGTTTTATTTTTAAAAAGTTACGATTTTTGCTTATATAGGTTTTCATTATGAACAAACAAACGCAAGTTGTCTTAATAAATCTACTCCAACCCACCCATCAATTTTGCCATGATGCATGCAAATCCCCACCGCAAGTTCTGAAGATCAAACAGGTCACTTAATCTATAATAGTTTTAAAGAAGTTCTATAAAGAAAATACCAATTTAAAGGTACATACAACTTTAATTTGCTTCTGAAATTGTTTCCGTATAACTGCTGTGTCCTTTTCATGTCACTGTTAATGACCAGTCTGTGAAAAACTAGAAATAGCAGGAACACAGAAAAGTATATATAGCAAACACTGATTCAATAGTACTTTTCTTGCAGATGAAGTGTCTCTTGCTTAAGTACAAAAAACGGCACAATACGATGAAACCAGGGTGATTTTATGAAGTACTACATGTGGCAGGGATTGGTGTTGTTGTCATGAAAGTAACTGGTTGATATCTGTAGACAGTTCAAAACCACATTATATGCGAAAAGTATTTTTAAGCCGTGTCGTGAGATTTTCGACTTACTGGTCAAAATGTAACAACTTCAGGTTTTTATCGTCGTGCCATTTATAAATCGAGTTTGTATTTAATAAAAAAAACGTATATAATGTAATTTGTATCCCTTTTCGTAGAAAATATAACAGTTTCAAGAAAACGAAAGCGTTGTGTTTTATTAAGGCTTGGACATCTCTTCTCTTGAACCTTCTGTCGGACGAAATTTCGTACCTGGTTGTTCCAGTATCGTTGTCTCTCAACAAGCCAGGAGGCAGCATCTCTGGAAGTCCTTGGACGGCACTTGAGACTGATAAAACAGTTATTTAAGAACTATTTTTGCTGCGATAAGATACGGAAAGAGCAAATAAACATACATTTGAATGAATGTTGCAATGTTGGTAGGAATGACTTAAAGTGTTGCTCAATGAATTCTTTCCAGTTAAACCATCTCCACTGTGGAAACGTTAGAAACTAATACATTATTGCGGATTTGTCCACAATTGACGCTATGTCCGCAATACAGGCATCATCTAAAGGTCTGTAAAAATAAAAGATGCTGCGCTTGCTGTTTTTATAAACTCAAGAGGTCAAAACAACAGCAAGAAGCACTTTCATGAAAATATATAAAAATACGTAAAATAAAGTTCAAAGCTTAAAATTATTTTCGCGAGGTCATTAATGCAGCGATAAATGATAATTACATTGCAATAGGTTTGTTTTAATTTATTTAACAACAGCGGAAAACAAGAAACGATTTCTTTTTGTCGCCGGATGATTCGTAAGAGAAATCCCCGTCGTCTGTTTCTCTTGTGTCAGTAAACTTTCTCGCATCCGCCTCTATTATACCTTCAACGACGTGATTTTCAACCTCGTCCGACCTCATGTTTGCTCCATTAGCATTGAATCGATGAGTACCCTCGTTTATTCCAAAATGTTTATTAATTATTCCTTCTCCTAAAATGAAATTTACAAGGATATACAGGTATCTTTACTGATTATAAGAACTTAACGATATGTGCAATAATTTGGCTTTTAAAAATGCATGAAAATGTAGAGTTACATAGAGTTAACGCATACAGGCGTTCTTTCTTTAACAGTGAATGAAAAACGATGGGCATCAACAGAAAATGATTTTATTCCCTCGATGGGAGGCATATAGTATTCGCACTGTCCGTCCGTCCATTTTACCGTCCGGAATGTCAGTACGGTAAAATTTTGTACTCGCTTTATCTCCAAAACCGCTAGAGGGATTTTTTAAATTTCACAGGAGTGTTTGTCACCGGGTATATTTATGCCTATCCTCATTTTCCGCGCGGGAAATTTTTGACAGAGCCATGGGCTCTTTGTCATTTTTATTATTATATAAAAAAATTGATGTTCACGCTTCGTCTCAAAAACCACGTTGGGGATTTCATTAAAACTTCACAGGAATGTGTTTCATCAAGCCTAGTTTCCGCTAGGATTACTTGTGACAGATACATTGGCCCGTAATGGTCATTTATTCATATATCGCCTATATTTCTTGAGGGATATACTTCTTACTTCAAATATATGTTCCTTATTATCCCCTTATCGCCCCCACATCAGCCATTATCCGCATCATAATTTGTAAGGTCCATTACTCGAACAATTTTAGTTTCATCATAATCTCCTGTTTGTCTGTGATATGCAGGATTATACTTTCAGATCCCCTGTCAAAATTCTATTTCGTTTAGTTCTGCCCATTGTTTTCTCGTTGAAGGCAAATCAATTCTTTTATCTGGGGATCATACGCCGCTGAACATGGAATGGTATTAATCTGAAAATACCGCATTGAAGGCTCCATGTTCACCGCCATATGCATACAATCGTTTGGGACGGATCAAAATTGTACTGTTTATTGGTGTTAATACTGAGTTGCGCTCAACCAGGGGCTAGGCGGCGTAGACAGTATAAAGCATTTCCATTACTTCCCATGAATAGGCTCCATGAAACCGAGCCTGCATTATTGTCATATTTTCATATTTTAAGGTTCCCTTTTCATCTTTTTAAACTAAGAACGAATGTCGATTAAGTGTTGTAATATTTTATTATAATTTGTTATTTACCCGAGTTATTTACCACAAACGAAAAAAGGATCATCATCGACATCATATATTTCAAGCAATCATATTTGGTTTAAGAAATATTTATTCAAATAAATGTATATAAAATGATATTATACAATTAGAAAATGTCATGCTATGGATTAAAGAACAATCGAAAATGCTTATATCAACTCTTCTCCATAAGAAGCAATCTTATTTCCTTACTAATCTTCCCATTGCATGATTTAACTTATAATTTTAATTAAGAATCATGCTCCATTTCTTGTTTAATATCTTCTCGACAGGCTTGTTACCGATTTCACTCGCATAACGTTCACATCGCAACAAGTTTCTGTTGGTTTGTCGCATCTCTTATTATCTTGAAGTTCTCTTCTCTACCCTAACAGAAGCGTTTGTGCCACTTGTAAACTAATGAACAAAACATAGTGAACTTATAGGTTTCCTGGTCACCTGGTACTTCAAGATATGGGCCACAAGCCTGTATCGCCTGTCCTCTTTTTGCCATTCAGTTTCAATGCACCTCTTGCATTTGTATAGTTTACGTCGATTGCCCCTTCTCTAGTTGTTCATATTTGCAACAGTTTGAAATACAAAAAACCATGTAAAAATTATATATTTTAGTTCATGTTACCTTGGGTCGATAATATTATTGTGCATTGCTTTCGTGTATTAGGTGCTTGTAGGATTTGCACATCTTGACGTTTTCCCACAGTGACTAACGAAAGGGTAGAAAATTCTTCCTTCAAGAAACGTGCAGATGGTACCTTTCGATCTTCTTACTCAAAATTTCACTCACACGAATGCTTGCCGCAGTAGCTTTATGGACAATGTTCGTATCACTCAAAATGATCAACCGGCACTTACACATCACTCATGCGCTCTTACATCATTTTGTACCCAGTAAATTCGGTTTTGTTATTAACCCTTTGGTAATCTTTCACGCAATTTTGTTTTACATCCACCTTTCGCGGACACACGCAGTACTATTTTCTATATTGTTAACGTTTGTTTTTGAATCGTAATTCACGCAATTTCTTCAGTATGCTATTTTATTATGCACAGACGGCTGTGTAAAACTGGCAATTCACACTGTCAACCTCCATTGTCTCCCCTGTAAGGCTTTAGCTTATCACGATGTAGGAGGTTTTAGGTATCATTTTCATCAAGTTGCACCAAAATGTTGAGGTTTTAGGAATTTTGCTGTATTGTACAGTCAAAACACATAAAATAATTATGTTACATTAAAAGTGACCTTGAATGAAAATGAACCTGTAATACTGAAAGATCATTATTTGCATATCCTGTAATTTGTCTTTATAAACATAGGTTGTGTGGATTCTAATCATCTAACAAGGCATAAGGAATATGGTGTGGTCCTGAAATTATATCTCTGATGCAGAGAATGACCAAATCCTCGTATTTCTATCTTGTAATTGGTGTGAGTTCATTTCGTAAATCACTAAGCTCAATGTTTTCTGGATTTGAAACATTATGTCTATAGGACTGTCGTGTTTTCCTCTCCATAAGATCAACACGATGCCAGATGCCATCGTAATCATATTTAAAGAAAAACGCATTTTTGTTTGTAATTGTTCATTTAACTTTTCGTAATTTGTTCCACACTACCTTTTCTTCATTACTGTCTTTGTCAAAGTTAAGGAATAATAACTGTCTTTGTCAAAGCTAAGAAATAACTCTGAAACTTTCTTAAAATTGTAAAAATCTGGTAAACCCATCATTTTACGTTTTAAGGACGTGACCCTCTTCAGCTTTCAATTAAAGTTACCCTCGGTGATGTGGTGTATAACTGCCCAGGTACTTATGGCATATTGACTCAAGCTTGAAATTTCTCAAACGATACCGTAACATGGTAATAGATGATATTTGTTTCTATTTTGAAAGACACAATTGTCTGAAAAAAAAAAAACAACAACTTCCATAACAAATCTTTATACATGCGATTTTATTTAATAGTAAACTGAGTTTATTCATTCGGTCGGTGGTACGCTCAAAACTGATTAAAATGTCGATTGTCATTATATAATTATTCATTCGTTTTAGTTGAAATATATTTTATTTGCCATTTTACAGGTTTAAGTACATATATTTGAGCAATAAGTCATTATTCATTAGTCGTATGTTTAGGTACCAGTTTTAGTATGTACGTTGAGTTCAGTCCTATTTATTGTTAAACATGTAGAAACAATGGGTTGTGGCTCTACCTCGCGTATGCAGAGAACATATTTGACATTGTTTCGCCTACCTTCTCCGTGTACGGCTTCGCCGACGATCATACTGCCAGCAAATGTTTCAACCCTACACCCGCTCTCGGGGCCGAATCAATTGCGGAACTAAGAGAGATCGCAACACAAGCAAATGATTGGATGAACAGAAATAAATTAAAAATGAATTCTTCAAAAACTGAACACAATTTTCGGAAGTGCTCCTCAGTTGCGTAAATTGTCTAAAGATGAAATTAACATTTGTGGTGATAAGATCAAACGACAAAATACAATCAGATATTTAGGGGCATATGTGGACGAAAATCTGACTTTCAAACATCACATCAAGATAAAGTGTCGAACAGCTATGTTGAGCTTTTTTCGCATAAAAAGTATTCGCAAATTCCTCACACAAGATGCAACAGAAACTCTTGTACTCTCACTCGTTATTTCTCACTTAGACTATTGCAATGTGATTTTGTATGGTATTTCAAACTGTGATATTGCAAAACTACAGCGAATTCAAAACATGTGTGCCAAACTAGTATTGAATCGTAGGAAAAGTGACAGTTCTAAGCAGGCACTATACGATCTACACTGGCTGCCCATCAAGGCCAGAATACAATTCAAGATTCTTGTATACATGTACAACTGTCGCGTTGGAAATGCACCACCGTATTTGACTGACCTGCTTACACCTAAAGTTCAAAAACGTTCTCTGAGATCATCCTCATCTTCGGTTGACAGTTATAAAGTGCCTTTTAATAAGTGTAAAACTTTCAGCGACAGAAGTTTCAGTACAATCGGCCCGAAACTCTGGAATGATCTTCCATTAAATATCAGACAATGCTCATCAGTTGATAGTTTCAATGAACGCTTGAAGACAGACTCATTTCTTCAGAGACTATTTTAATCTTTTCTGGTCAAAGTCAGTAAAGTGTAGAAACGCTAAGCAGTGATCTAAGAGACAATGTTTTTCTGCGCATTAATTCTGTGATAAATATCTGATTTTACAATTTCTTTATTATCCAAGTTACATTTTTATGTCTTTTATCATGTCCTTTAATAATATAGCCATATTTTAATTATTTTAAATATTAACATTATTTTCTTTTACTTTTGATAATATGTTTTAGATTTAGAATTAATTGTTTTATCATTCTTAAACTACATTTATTTATTATTTTTAATGTTCTGATATAATATTGTACAACGCCATTTAATATGTATTTTATGTAGAAATAGGCGTTTAAGCAAATAAAACAGTTTCAGTTTCAAACAATATTGGATAAGCGAAGACTTATTTTATAAATATCGCTATAATATTGCCATAAGACATATTTGGAATTCGTGGTAATACTATGTATTTGCTATTTTAAGCCATAATAAGCCATGTACGGTACTCCAGTACTTATGAGACTTATGATTGACGTTTATACGTTGGAAAGAATAAATAAATACGTGTTACGCCTGCATCATTTAGTACTGACCTAAAATTGTAAGAAAACTTCCTAGATATATCATTTGGATTGACATGTACCGGTTATAGAAGTAATGATACTAATTAGAAGTTATCGCGATACTAATATTATATTTTAAAAAATACAAATAATTTATTTTAATGGTAAAATTATTTATAGTACGTTACTGGAAATATGGTTTATGGACAATGTACTTTTGAGAACTTTCAGGAACGGAAATTTGGTCACAGATATTACACGAAAAGTTGACCTACTAGATATTTTAGTCGACTCCCTTCCGCTTGTATTTGATATTTGCCATTAACGACAATGATTGTGATGTTGATCTCATCAAAATAGGTATACTGATATCGCAACATTCTAATAAAATGCAGTATTATTTATCTGATTATTGTTTATGATAAGATCTCATTTTTAAAATTAAATATTGTTTTGCAGTACAGAACTTGCTTAAGACCATGTTTAACGTAGTCCTATAAAACATCGCAAAAGAAAGACAAATGTTCACAAAGATATACAAATACATAGTCATGCATATACATACAAATACATGCAAAATATCACGTCAACAAGCAAATCCATCTGAAAGTTATATAGAGACACGTTTGTATTTTAAGGAATTCTATAATGGTTAATCCATACAAAAATACTGATTATTTACTGTATGCATGTTATGATGTAGATTATTTAAGCAAAGAAAACAACAGAATTTAAGGTAATAAAGAGATATGTGAAATTGGGCTTTCTTCATTATGAGTATTATGATCTTGTCAGTAGTGCCCATCCAAACAAGTGAACAAATTCACGTATTTTCATTTTGTAGTATTCCTCATCCAAACAATTGAACAAATTCACGTATTTTCATTTTGGTAGAAGTGCTCATCCAAACAATTTTTTATGTAACGAAAATATCTGAATGCAGTTCAACAGCATATGCATTTCTATTTTGTTGTTGCTGTTTAGCATTTTTTCCGTGGATGAAGAAACACTAGATAAAAAAATGATAGTGCCTCTAGCTGGGAGCGAACCCGCACCGTCACGGCGACGGCGCCTAGCCCTGCAATTCCTGCGACGCAACCAATTAAGCTAACCGGGACAACCCCAAAAAAGGTTGATCGGATAGCCCTGATATACGTAACAATCACTGCATGACATCGGTAACGGGTTATTTTACTGATAACAGTACTGACTATATATACGGGGAGACTTTTTACGACCGCCACACTGCACAAATAGCGCTACTGTGAATTTCAAATGATAGTGCCTCTAGCTGGGAGCACCGTCACGGCGACAGCGCCTAGCCCTGCAATTCCTGCGACGCAACCAACTGAGCTAACCGGGACTCCAATCAGCCTAAATCTGATTTTCCGACGAACAATGTGGAAGATGAGCGCCGTCTCGACTGGTAGTCCGATGCGCTACCACTGAGACACGGGACCTTGTATTTTATTTTAATTATGTGTACTTTTGCTGTTCGTCTCGCATGGCAAAACAAAACTAAAAAAAAAACTGTTGATGGTTTCTAAGACTCTTTGAAGACCAGTTGATTTATCTCATAATTTTTAAAAAGATTTTTGGGTCAAATAATAGCCAGTTCCTACTGAGAAATGCCGGGCCCCAAAGCATATTTACACTTTGCTGTTTCGTTGTACAGTAGATATTCAACACAAAATATATGAAATGCATTTAAATCTTAATTCAATGGGACTGTTTTGAAAGCAACAAAATAATGAAAAACCATCAACAGTTATTTAGCTTTGTTTTTGAAACAACGTGTTGAACAGTTTTTGTCAGGAGAGAATAATGTTTGTTTTCATCAAAAAGTGACACAGTTGTTTGCTGCTGCTGAGTTATTTGAAAAAAATGTGTTTGAAAAACAAGGACATGCATTAAATGCAATTGAATCGGTTGCATTTACTACTCGTGACAGATCGTGAACTTTCAGGGAAACCCTGGATTTAGTGCATATTGTTATTGTACATTTGAAACAGACATAGTTGATTTAAGATTAACAATACAATGCTGAAATCCACATAAAAGTAGGAGCCTAGGAGGTAAGGTCTTTTAAATACATGATAGATAAATACAGTAAGCCCAGCATTTTTGTGCAAAAATGCACCAAAAAGCCTAGTTTTGTCTCTACACATGACGTTCAACATTGTGTGTTAGTGGGAGTACGGAACGGTACGGCTCTTTGTAGGAGATTACTAGACAACAACCACCAAATAAGTATAAAAGTACATCAGCCATAAGAATTGAGCTTAAAACTTAACATTTTGGCGATAGAATGTTTTCTCATGAACATATTTTTCCAGAAAATTAAAACAATCTATTGTGGACATATTTTGGTGTAAACATGCTCCATTGGGGCATGTGTCTTAGCAGATATTGAAAAACACAACAGATTTTCTCGAGTGACAATAAAAATCCACAACAAACCTTGCAAGGTTTTGTTACAATTACTTTTTTGTTAGGACAGCTAGGAAGCTCAAATAAAGAACCGAGTCAAAGGTAAACATCGTAGATCCGAATGGGATATGTCATTAAAGAAAATATTAGAATGTAATGTGCTTACCGTGTGAAAATATCCGCACAGGTATCAAAATATCACGATTTTATTCGCCATATTGGTAAGCAGCCACCAAATTCCTCGCTTAAAGTACGGTAGCCACCATGTAGGCTGTACCCCCTGACAATGAAATAATTTAGTCCATGATTATATTTTTATAGTTACAGTTCAAATATCATTTGTGCAAATTATGTTAACACTTTAGTGAAGTTATGTTATAATCAACCACATATGTTGTAAAAAAAGAAATGTGAGTTCTTCTTAACGTTTACTGATTGTTTGAAGACATTGCACATAAAATTGGTATTTTAATGCAAGTACCAAATCACTAAGTATTCAAGTTCTCTCTTATCTGCATCAAACAGCTTTTACTTAAGTTTTAATAAAATATTCAGATTTTACTTAAGGCGAAGATGTACATACTTTATTTGATGTAAGGTGTCTTGTTATTTTTCTAAAATAGCATAACAATAAGGTCTTTAGGTTAATTACATGCAGAAAAATACGTCATCTAATAACAAAGTATTTTTAAATATTTGTCGTATGCAACATTAAAATCATTGCGAACAAATGTAAATCGAGTTCACTTCTAACCTAAAATTTTGACAGCTTGTATAAATGTACAGCTATTTGGCACGCAAATTACTTAATAACAATACTGTAACTTGAACTGGAATGAATCCGACTTGGGAATAACGACACATTTTGCAATTCCTAGAAACACACAATTATCGTTCTGAAACATTTAAACAACAATTGACACAGGCATGTATTCGAACAAAGGAAAACAAATATTAAAACAAGAAATAAAATAGTATAATAACATGTTCTTAATGGAAGTAGACGAAAAGTATCTTAACCGAGGTCAAACTTCTTCATTTTCTTTCAAAACATATTCAAGTGTTAGCTTTTGATATAAATGATTAAACGAATGAAAAAGGAAACTAATGACCCGTTTTGATCATGGTTCAGGGCATTAAATGTTTAAGGTTACACTGAACATCAGTTGAAACATCGTTCCTGTTTAGGGATTACCAAACAAAATGTCATTGAGTTTTTGAGCTTTATCAAGACAAAGGTTATTATCAGTGTAGATAACAATAAGAATGCTGTTGTTGATGAGAATGATAAAAATGATGCTGATTAAAGGACAAGGTCACCTCGTTTTATACAGTTACTGCCTTGCCTTTTGGTAAGTCATGTTTTGAAATATTTAATACTCCATAAACAACTAACGAAAGAGAACAGTTTGGGTAACTGCCATAGAACGGTCAAGTTGCCTTGGTGCGCCCACCCATCAACACAAAAATGGTGCATACAAAAACACGCAAACATAAAAAACGTAAGAAACTTATAGCATTTTCAAGCTAAAGAGCGGGTACTCAATGTTCTTATTAAGATCAGAGATCTTGGAGACAAATCAGCAACAACATGAAAAATTTAGCTTCTTTTTTTCACAATATTTCACATTAAACCTTTATAAACTCTTAAATCTCAGCCACCGTCGTAACATAAAAAACTTATTTATCTCCTTCAAACATTATTTCGAACATCAAGAATGGTAACTGCTAACAATGATAAGACATGTAAATACAACGCAAAGTCACTTTTAAATAACCTTAATATTATGTAAACAAAACAAATGGAAAGCATATTTTATTAAAGTGGACTAACCTAGAACTTTAATTAGCAAATTTATCTAAAATCAGAATACAAAAATTGACACAAAACATCTTTTTTAGAATGGAACTGCTGCGAAGCTTTCAGACAACCAATCAAACTTATTTCCCGCTATTTGCTACTAACAAAATTGCACTTGATTTTCTGTATTTTATTACACATAGAGCCATTATGTCTGAAACCATAATCACTATAATTATATACTTGCCAAAAGCGTAATTCTGTTCTGAATTTCTAAACCATCTTGTTCTAACTTATCTGCGCTTAAGTATAGGTTATTGTTCATTTAGAGGCTTGTATGAAAATAAAACGGTCAGGCCCAGCGCAGCTGGGCGACCGTTTAATTTTTCATACAAGCCTCTAAATAAACTATAACGTATATAATGGTTGAAATTATTTTTGTAACTGACAAAACATTCTCCGCCTAAATTACCATAAATGGGTATACACAAAATCAACTGTCAAACTGCAAGTAGTTTTGTGGCTTGTAAACATGTACTGAAAGAATATTTTAGAAAGTGAATTATGCAATTTTTTATCTGAAAACACAATGGGTCTCGGGGGAAACCTGTGTGACAGTGTATGTTGGGTGGAGAAACAAGGGTTCGTCAGTGAAAGTTCCATTTAACCCTTTAATCCATAAATACATCTTTTATCTCTTGGCAAAACAGTTAATATCCAGATCATCCGACACATCCGTGCATTCCGATCATGATCTACACTGTCCACTTTTAGACTCAGTAAGTTATTTCTGACTAAAAAAACAACGAACAGTGTAACGCCGGATCAGATGGCATTGATTTTATGGCCGATCTGGATCTACACTAGTCCTTATGTGATAACAGACGTGTCTATGAAGTAAAGGGTTAAACATTTTAAGAAGTTGATCATCAGCCAAAAAGTCAACGCTCAAATAATATTTAAATGATTTCCCTTACCTCTCTCTGTAAGTCACGCCTACTTCTACGCTTTAAAAGATCGTAAGCGAACAATACATGTTCGTCATTAAATGTTCGAACAATAATTGTGAACAAATTGTCCTATAATAACACATTTCCGACGCGCAACATTATGAGAATTAAGGTTCGAAATATTTGAAAAATACTGCATGGCGATTGGCTCAAAAATAATTTCAACCATTATTTGCATTTAAGAAGGGTTCAGTCTATATGGTTATCCCTTTATTACGATATATGTACTCGATTCAAAGTCTTAAAACGTAAAGAATGAGAAGACGTATTTATCCATAAAAGCGACAGAATATTTCGTAATAAAACCAAGGGTTACTCCGTTTTTTTAACTTTTCCAGAAATCGGCGTTTTCTAAACCTTGATTTTTTATTTCCATCTGTTTTCATGTCTGCGACCTCGTTTTTACCTGTTTCACAATATAAGAATCTATATGAATGTTAATACGAAGAAGCGTCAGTTAGGGTACTAGATGTCAACATTGATGGAGCAAATTTGTCTCAATTATTCTGAAGATGTTACGCCTGATTTATTATTTCAAAAGGTTCAGCAATCCTTATTGCTGTTAGGTTAGGTTTTAGATTCAGCTAAATTTAATTGTGAACATTTTTAAGAATTTGAAACCGAAATGAGTACATAAAGAAGATCTGAAAATGTGCGGGCCTTAAAAAGTTAAACGCTTAAGAATAACAACGTTCAAGAGCAGAACATTGAGACTGGTCAAAGGTATAAACCTTATTGGCCTAACAAAGAAATTTCGCAGTTCATCAATAGATGTTTAAACGCTGCAATGAATTATTGTTTCTGCACTTCTACCGGTGATTCTCATGGACACATTGTACCGCAACGATATTTTGCCTTATTTTATCAAATTTCAATTTACCATAGCAAACACGTGCATGTTGAAGAACGAACCTTATTCTGCCCAATTCTTGTTGAATATTAACTGCTAAAATGTGTTTAGATATAGCGGCACTCAACAAAACAACAGAAACTTTCGTATGCATCATTCGGGTAATCGCTAACTGTTTCATATTGAGAATTTTAATAAAGGATAAAAACTGTTGATTTTTCATATTTTAAAGATGCTTCATCTGTCTTAAAACAATTAAATACCTAATTCCCTCAGAAGTTCGAAACTTATCCATTACATAAACGTGCTCTTTATAGCAAGCGTTAGAAACTATTTATATTTCAGAGAGCAGAGAGAGATTCTTCGTATGAAATGTTTATTTGATTAAGTGCCATCAAGGACTTAAGCTTTCAATGTGGTTGACAAGGAGGATAAGTCTCAGAGGCGAGCAGACGCTTCTGCCATATAAAGCTTCCATTAACCTCGTGGTCAACAATATGTCGGGGTTTAGCTGCTCTCAAACGACTCGAAATTAAGTAAATGCCAAACAAATTGAACAAATGGTTAAAGACTATGGCGGTAGTTCCCGATATTTCACAAAATGATGGATCTTATGAGCACTTTTTGAAATTTTACGTACATTTTAGGCTTGTTTTGTTTAAATAAATGTAAATTGCGTATTTTACTAGTAAGGGTGAGTAACTTTTGTTAAACGATCCGTGTGAATTTATTTTTGTTGGTTTCTGTTAAACGACTGAGTTTGCTAATTTCGATTAAGTCATGCAAAGGGTGAACAATGACAATTCACAACAGTTTGAAAACAAGAACTACCACAATCGCCTTTAAATCTTGTAAGATGACAGTTTTATGTAAAGGTATTTTATTATACGAAGTATTACGTCGGGTAAATATGTAAATGCGGTTTTATCGCACCATTTTGGCTGCGAAACGTAACTCATCCTGTGTCATATAAAGCAAAGCAGCTGTACCAGACAGCTTCGGCCGAATTATTGTTTGGCTAAATTGTAAATTACCAATTGCTTCGGATCCTTACTTTTTTGTTGGATGAGTTGATTGATTAATTGTTAGAAAACTCATATATTTATATCTTTTTCCAGTTGATAATCATCGGACATGTCCCCATATCCAACAAAACGTACTCCCATCAGAAATTTCAGAATCCGGATCATTACAAGATTAAAAAAACATTAATCGGTACACCATTCACCAATCGCAATTCTAGTCTGATATCAGATTTATCTCTGCGAAAAGCAAAAAGCAAAGCAATCTGATAACACTATGTTGTTTGTTGCTAATTAAATTGTATAAGTGCAATTAATTCTCACGGACGAGTGAAATATTTGACAAACGCAGGCTCAGATTTCTGTGATGAACTGCTTTTAAGTAGAACATGCAGTTATTATATTGATTTTGTTGCACGCTTGACAGAAAATTTACATACTTTTCTTCCAGGATCTGATAATCATCATTCTTGTCATGTTTTCGGCTATTTTGAATATTTAAAATTACTCAAAGGTGAAAACGTGTCATTAAATAATTTTAGAAAGCGACCATCAAAAAACACTTGCGAACGAAAACATTGTTAGTTGTATATCAATGAGCAGGGCATTACAATAACAACGCTGACCATTGAATATACGAAAACTATTATTAAAACTGTTTACTCCATTGGTAGATGGAAAAGAAATATTGCAGGCTCGGTTTAATGGAGCCTGTTCATTGACGACAATTTAAATGCATTTAACCTTCCGCACCGAAAAGCCCGGATTGATCATTAAGTATATGTATCGTGCCCAACGTCCTTCGAAAATGGTAATTGATAACAACACTCATTGAAAGCACGGGGAGACTTTTACAGCCGCCACACTACACCGACCTCGCTACTGTCATATCTCAATAAATGAAAAAGGAAGTTTGAATGCCACCGAATACGACCAATATCGAAATTTTCGCAAGCTTGGTTTGATTTAGCCTGTTCATTGGCAGTGATGGAAATGCATATCACTGTCCACGCCGCCTTGCCCCGGTTTGAACGCCTCAATATTTACACAGATATAAGTATCGTTCTCAACGATCTTCAAAGATCATGGTTATTGATAACAACAATGATTGAATGTACATGGAGATTTTTTACAGACTCCACACGGCACAAACAACGCTTCTGTAACATTTTAATAGATGAAGAAGAATCTTTGAATGCCACAATGATTTCCAAATGCAATATCTGTTAAATCACAGACTTACATCTTGCAATAAAACTTCTTTTATGATGTAATAAAAGACGTCTGGAGTAAAATATTAATCTAAATTCCAGAGTTCAATTTCAGCTTTTATTTAATGAGTTTCCAATATTTTCCGTTGTATTGTAGTGAATATCATTAAATAACCTTGCTAAGAAAATGACCACTTTTGAAATGTAATTTGTCTTTGTAGTAATCTGACGAAATTATAGGCATAATGAAAAAAATATTCGAATAAGTTCAAATCTAAAACATCATAAAATGGCACAATGGTGATAGTTTCCGAAACGACCATTACACTGTTTATTTGTTACTCTATTGTTAATTGTTATGGGGACTCGTTAGAGTAAATTCGTAAAAAGAAAAAAGCTGCATAATCTAAAGGTGGGAGGGTGCATGCTTAAAATCGGTTTATCCTCCCCCACCCCCCTCAGAGTCATAGATAGTTTATTGTGCCACCTACCGTTCCCTACCCAGGATTACCTGTTATTATTTGTTTTGTCCATGCGCCATCATTTTTGTCCTTTATCGGTTATCTTTCTTGTTGGATTTTAAACTAAGCTTGTTTTTTTCCTAACCATTTTATCTTACCTCATTTAAATGCGTTTATCTGTTTGTCAGGTATGTAGAAGTATGGATTATAACAATGTACGAGTAGAAGGAAATTTAGTCTCATGGAAGATGCGTGTTATATTGATATTTGCATTTGTAGTTATCTAGATATCAACAGTGACAGACAATTCTATACATATAAATCCCGCTTTGACACCGACAACGCAAATATAACTGACTCTTAACGTTATTCTCGTTGCTGCTTACATCTAGCGCACGGAATTGTTGCTAATAAAACAGAATACATTGTAATCTCTATTTGATTCAACAGTGTTTTCATTGAATGACTGGAAAGCACAATATTTTTTTCTGAAACGCCAACCGAATTCTTTATCACTAGTTCCAATTCACGATATGCATATTTTATCTTTTTACAAGTTTAAGTGTGGTGCAACTTAGAAAATGGTTTAAACTCAGTGGCGACAAATTGTTCTGGATAATAGAATGTGACGACATCGAAGTAAACATTTTTAAAGCGTAACGTAAATTTATTTAAAATTTAAAGAAATATCGCATCGTATTAGAAGTGAATAACCATCTGTCTAAATCTTGAAAAAAATACACATTTTGATATCTACTCAATGCATAAAAAATGGCAGGGCAAACTTTGAAGATGATTCTAGTTTGCCCCGTTCAAGCTTTCCCGGGAGACATCGTTACGCGGATTTGTTATGCGACATTGGATACAGTTCCACGTGCACTGTTACCTACAGAGTTCCTTAGCAGATTTCCATCGTTTTTATCAACACGTTCGCAAGATATTGCAAATCATGTCACCCTGCGTTCCTTTATCCCTTGAGTATATAACTCATTGAAATGATAAATATGGATGAAATATTTTTGATAGAAATAATGAGTATCTTTTCAGTGAAACAAAGTTTTAGAGATGGAAATAATTAACAGCGGAGATCATGTGAGATCATCAATCATGTCTCTTTTATTTAGCTTGGTCAGATAATAATGTCAACATAAACGATGTGTTTGTTGATGAACGACAATACGATTTGAACTAAATGATATTGCTGACGATCTTTTGAAGTACGAAACAAACAGGCTAAGGACTTAGGATTTTGCTGAGTTCTGGTATTTACACGAATGGTTGGAAATTTTTGTTGACACTTTATACACATCAACGGTTTTGAAATATAAATGTCAAAAAATCCCAACTCATGATAAACAAGTGAACCTTGCTGAAACCAATGTCAAGTCTGCTATCTATCCTCTGCAATGGTCAAACACTACCCACGTAGATGCAGACTACCCTCGTAGATGCATTCACATCATGTTATGACGAATTGACCAGTTTAAAGGTTGCGGTAAGCAGTGTAAAGAAACAATATCAGTTATACTCTCGTGATGTGCCAAATTGTGTAAAAGAAAAGGAAAATAGTAAAGATATAAAAGAGCAAAGCTGTGTACTACTAGCTTAAGACATTGATACTGTTGATGATGACACCAGACATCTCATGTTTCACCTGATCAATACATGTTCGGAAACAACCCTACATGACTATAAACGTTCAGAAACAGGCGATAGTGACATATCATGAAAAGCTACATTCAGAACTATCTGTTCATACTCATGTTGCAAATATATATACGTAGAAAGAGAGATGACCTAGTTTTAAATATAAAATCACATACAAATAACGAAACATCAATGAAACAGTCTATATTTTTATGTACGATATAATTTATTCACGAAATAAGATTTTGATTTTGAAACTATAGATATCAAATGTTTGTAATAAAATAAAAGACAGCAGTACGATACAATGAATTCCATACCTCATTTGCTACAAGACTGAAGCATTTTATTATATCGATATACCAGAGATGCTTATTAGCTTTGAGCACACGATGTTCATTAATCGGCAACAACTGTTACCTACCTGTTGCATCAAATACATCTTAGAGGTAGAGCAAGACGAACTACAAAAATTAAGAACAGAATTAACTTTACATATGCTTATCAAGGAGGGGTCTATCAAGAGCGTTTCAACACATTTGTTTTCTCAGTTATATACAAAATGTTGTGTCTTAGCAATCCCACCGTAGAACTGTTCACATTAGTTTATGGTATAAGTTATCACACACGTTAATCGACAAAAGGAGAGTTACAAACGAAGTGATTAAGTACCGGGCCAAAGATCATAAAATTGTTTTATGATCTAGGGCCCAGATTCACCCTTGAATCTTAAAAAACTGAAATATGCACATCAGGAATCGCCCCACTCACAAAACACAGCCTCCCCACGCAGCGAAAAAGAAGAGAGGGGAAAGGGAGCATGTTGTTATCGGTATGTCAATTCAAATAAGACGCCACAAACAATTAACGACACAGAGAACCCTTGGGGTTACCGCCTTGGAACGGTCAGTGGCAACACAAATTGCCACTGGGAGTTTAAACCAGGTTCTAGGGTGCACCAACCTCACACTTGCCCCAACATGTTCTCATATCAACAAACAAGTACATGTCTTGGTGAAATGACTCCAACTCACCAATCAGCTTAACAATGCTACATGCAAAAGCACACAAACATATAAAACATAAAAGTTATGGTTCAGTCGCTGATGACATTTTAAGATTTGTAACGTATGATTTCGTGCGTATAAATTCTAATCTGCTCATTTCCGCCTATTTTTTACTCATTCTATGATCGGGGGACCATGCGCCGCTGATCATGGGACTAGTGTTAATCTGAAAATACCGCATTGAAGGTTTCATGTTCGCCGCCATGTGCAAACAAGATGATTAAGATGGATCAGTAATTCTGTAGTGTTTTATTGTGTAAACATTGGAATGCGCTCAACCCAGGGCTATACGACATGGGCATTTATACGCATTTCCATCAAAGCTCAATCAAATCGAGCTTTCGAAGTCCCCGCTTTATCTGTTTCCCATAGTGTCAATGATAATTTAGAAGACAGTTTAATCTACACTGGAACAAATGCAGCGAGATTTTCATTTAAAAATCTATAAATTTATTGTCTTGAAATATAAATAACCACAAACTCATTGCATAACCATTCGCCCTTCTCCTCTCTACCTTTTAATTGTCTGGGGAGTTTGTGTCTGATGGATGTGGCCATTCCTAATATGCATATATTAGTTTGTTCATACTTGACTTGTATATTTTAATAAAACTATAGCTACTTGTACAAAACGCAAAAAGAGCCGTTTATTTGTTTTTATTAATACACTTACGCACAGTTGATTTTAAAAACTGCTTAGGATTGGTTATTCATGGTATTTTGAAGATACAAATTATCTTGCTTGTAAAAAATGTAAACATTTCGAGAATTTCCCTTTATGATTAATGGATTGCAAATACTACATCCAGGGCGAATAATTCCCAGCTTAGATTAAAATGCTTTTCAGCATGCAAAGATTGACTAATTGAAAAATGAGTCTGAAATGATAAAAGAATATCAAATGACAAGCGAAGGAAAGAAGAGCAAAAACTGCCTACTTCCGCATGAACATTAGACTTTGGAAACTGTCAAATAAACATTATTTCCATTAGTGTTAACCGTTGTTTTTAGATTTTTTTACGATTTGCAGATATCTAGATTGAATTCCAAAAAAAACGTAATTGCAATTAAGTCACTATTACTCACTACTGCAACCGTGTTCGTTGGAGTTTAGATTTATAAAGTTAATAATAATATGAATAACTCTACGCCAAATATAAAAAATTCAAATAGAAAGGCTGTCAACAGGATGTAATTGACATTGAATGTCGCAGTTGTTAAAGTACAAAGTTTTTCTGAAATTCATGACAATGCCATATTTAATGGCTTAATTAGACGTTCGGGCTAGTTAAGTTGGACATTTTCATGTTTGAATTGTATACTGTTCGCTTGTTTAAATGTGCATATGACAAGACATATTTTTATAAAGTGCAGTTTATCTATTATTCTTTAAATGCTTTGCCTGTATCGATGTAGTTTTTGTGTCGCCCTTTCGATACACTGTGATCGCTCTGTCCGGCCGTCACGAAAACTTAACGTTGGCTATAACTCTGCCGTTTTTTAAATATTTCTTCATCAATTTTTCAAATTATATTTCTCATGTGATGATACCATATTGTTAAGGTCAAGGTCACATTTGATGGATAATGCCCCTTTCGTACTTTGATTTTGACACGAAAACTGGCTATAACTTTAGCATTTCTCAAAATGTCTTCATCAAGCTTTCAAATTATTCAAATCATATTATGACAACACACTTAAGAGATACCACATTCTTTAAGTCAAGACCACATTTGATGGAGCTATGCCGCTTTTTTGTACTTGGATTTGGACATGAAAACTTAACATTAGCTATAGCTGCCATTTCTCAATGTTTGCTTATGACAACAGTCTCGAGATGATGCCAGTTTTTAGGTCAAGTGCACATTTGATGGAGTTATTCCCCTTTTTGTACTTGGCTTTTTACACCATAACCTCAATGTAGACTATAACTTGGCCATTTCTTAGTATTTCTTTATCAAACTTTCCAATTATTTTGCTCATGACAACATGCTCATAATTCTTTAGGTTAAGATGGAGTTATGCCCCTTTTAGTAATGTTCACAAGGTACTTTACATGTTGTGCTTCAAAGAAGTATAAGATTTATCAATTTTGTTGAAACTAAACTTGTACATTTAATAGACATATTGCTAATATGAAATACCTTACAAAATCCGGTTTAAATGAATATTGTAATAACCTTACATTAAGAACTTGAAAAGTCATTGCAGAATAAAACTGCGCGAAGTTCATTAAAGAAAAGCTGCTCTACTAATTTTCCGCTTGAAATAATTTCTCATTTAACATTAAATTCGGGAGTTACATGTTTGATATATGTACCGTTTAGCAATACTGTGAAACATTTAACGCTTCAATAACATACAATCCTTTATTCAAATCATATCCTGGTAAGCGTTTGTATACTGTAATTTATTATGTTAAACTTAGTTAATGTCATTGCGTTTAATTAAACCTGTTTTATAAAACATGTTATCTTGAATTCTTACAACCGTGAACTTGTGTCTTGTATGGCTTTGCGTTTATTAATTTCACAAACATAATTATATTAGTTGCAGGGCTACCTTTACAGCCACTCTCGTTTTAAATGGCGATTTCTTATTAAATAGACTCATTTCGGAAAGCTTACTTTGTGTATTTGTTTGTACCAAACTTAACATTAATTATATTTATACTTGTATCATTACAACAACTAACATGTCACTCGGAGACCAATATAACAATTGTTATGTTCGTTTTCATTACTAGTGTAACAAATATTTTTTTTCCCATTGTTAATTAAATGTTTTATAGGTTTTATTTTCTCAATCCATTTTTTTTAGTTTTAATTTATTTATACTCTGAGCTGCCTGTCAGATTTATATTTATTTATAATATTTATATGTAAGGAGAACATATACATGAAATAAACAAAGGATTAATTGCCTGACTATTACAAGGATTATAATTATACACTGACTTGTCAGTTTTTGTTTCTTAATTAGCATGTGTCAATTGAATTTAACGACATTTACACATTTTGATAATCATTTGAGTGTCATGGTTATTATTGTAATTAATTATTGTTTCAAATTATTTTAACTTTCTACGAACATACTTTTTAAATTTTATTTATAAATAATTTTCAGATTGAGGTAACGAATTCGCATTGTTCTTAATGATATTTAAATGGTTTTTGTCAAACATTTTTCTATCGAATATTCGTCTTTCTTTACTATTTCCATCTTCTTCTAAGAGGTGCTGCACGATGCTGTGATTATTTGAATTGTAATTCTATCATTAAATCCACAGTTAACGGCAGAACTTTCTCTGTTAACATTAATAATGATATAGACTGACGAACGGAAAATATTGTTTACGTTTTAACTTAAAATTCTAATAACTGTGGAATTCAATATGTGGGACAAACAGGTCGCCCTTTAAAAACACGTTTTGGACAACATTGTTCTAAAATTCCAAACAACAGCAAAATTAATTTAAAACATTTTTATACCAACACTTTAAGCATTCAGGACACCGTTTACAAAATATTTCCGTTCAACCAGTAGAAAAACTTACATTTGACAGCGCTGCATCAAGAGCATTTAAAATCAGGGCCAGGCTCGTTTCGGAGCAGAAATGGATTAAAAAATTACAAACTCCTTACCCACTTGGTTTAAATGATAATATTTATCAAGAAGGCAACATTTCTAAAAATCCTGATTATGACGTCTTTGAATTGCTTGAAATACGTAAAAGAAAATCGAGGTCGCACGGAAGCAGAACTAATGGAAACATAAAAAGAAAATCACGTATTCGTTGTTCTATTCATGACCTACATATTATTTTAAAACAATCTGGCAGACACGCTATGCTATCTAGGTTGGCTTCTCTTTCTATATCAAGTCTGCAGAAACTGGACGAGGAAGCCGACGACATCGTCATAAGAACCCATCCATTTTACGAGGTTGCAAGTCTTATTCAGTGTTATACTCGGCATGTTCTCAGGCCACACATTGACTTGGAATCTGACCATCAAAGACATTTCCTTAAAATTTCTTTTTTAAATAAAGGAATAGATTTTATTGACCTTCCTAGCATATTTAAAGATAAAACAGTTCAATCGGCTGTTCCTATTTATTTTAAGAATACTGAATCGCCTATGGTTTGTTATAAATACAATAAACCAACTAGAAGTACAACTTTTAATTACAATAAAATTACCTCGGATTTACAGATCATTGAAAATACACCAAAATCTTGAGAGTGTTTAACTTCTAAATATTGCTATAAGCCTGCCGGTCATAGTGTTACCGGTGATCTTAATATAATCAAAGAATTCGTAATTTAATTTCTAAAGGTCCCAAATATAGAATATCATCCAAAATTGATTTTAATGCATGCCGTGCAGAAATTGCTGAGTCTTTAAACTTATTTTGCAATAAATGGTGCAAAAGAGAACATGCCGAGCCTAATGCACTTTCTAACTGGAAAAAACACATATTCAAAATAATTGACACTCGTATATCATTTTATGAAAGAAACATTGCTTTACTACCACCTCGACCTCGTTTTAACTTTCGTCATTTGAAAAAAGGAATTCAAGACTTTCATAACAGATTTATTTTAACACCTGCTGATAAGGCTTCTAATAATGTAATTATAGTGTGACGAATACACTATATTAATATTCAAACTGAAGAACTGAACAGCACTAATGCTTAAATACTGACTTCTTCATCTGAGAGTGATATTGTTACTGCACACACTCTACAAATTACAAAATTTAGTTCGGTATTGAGCCGAAACGAGACAAAGTACCCACTATGTATTGGTTGCCTTAAATGCATTTAACACCGTACAAAGCAAGATTTATTGCTAACTCTAGTTCTTGCACTACTACTAAATTATCCGTGCACTTAACATCTTGTCTTACAGCTATAATTAGGTATTGTGATAAGGTTTTTGAAACTTCTGGCAAAAATTTATTTTGGTCGATTAAAAATTCAAATGACGTTTTGAAAAAGATTAAATCAAATAATTTTCGGGCGTTCTGTTTGTCTACTTATGATTTCTCAACTTTATACACTTCGCTCCCTCATTATTTATTAAGAGACAAGCTAACCAGTATCATTGAAAAAACGTTTGCTAGAGAAAATAAAACCTTCATCGCTTGTAATGAACATAGGGCATTTTTTACAGATGGTTCTTACGATAATTATACCTTATGTACTTGTCAAGACCTAATAGAGTCGCTAACTTTCTTACTGGATAATATTTATGTTAGATTCGGTACCTCTATTTATAAACAAGTAATAGGCATCCCAATGGGTACTAATTGTGCACCCCTTGTTGCTGATCTGTTTTTATACTGTTATGAAAGAGACTTTATGTTATCTCTTTCTACTGAACATCAAGATGATATAATTACAGCTTTTAACAACACCTTGAGGTATCTTGATGATTTATTAAATATAGACAATAACCATTTTCCTTTTTTGGTTAATACGATTTATCCTAAAGAACTACAACTTAATAAAGCGAACACTTCAGAAAAGCAAGCAAACTTTCTCGATCTAAATCTGTCCATTGAAAATGGTTATGTCACTACTAAACTTTATGATAAAAGAGATGATTTTAATTTCAATATAGTAAATTTTCCGTTTTTAGACGACTATGTTCCCCGTGCTATATCTAACGGGGTTTATATCTCACAGCTTGTTCGCTTTTCAAGAGCTTGCAACGATGTTAATGATTTCAATGAACGTAATCTTTGCATTACAGAAAAACTCCTAAAACAAGGTTATCGGTATCACAAATTAAGGAAAACCTTTTGCAAGTTTTATCGCCGATATCAAGATCTAATTCATAAATACAGGTGCAGTTTAAAATCACTTTTGCAACAAGGTATTTCACAGCCAGTTTTTTATGGAAATTTAATTTATAAACTTAAGAAGATAAAGGCAGTGTTAATTTCTCCCGGTTATTCGTAAAAACCATCTGTAAATTTAAAAAGAAAGGTTACCAACATGATATTTTACAGCGCTCTGCAGGCCTGGTGATTAACCCTTCTACAGTTGATCATTATGCTTACCTCTTTGGTTGCACGACGGTGGCAGGGGTTTAAGAGTTTATGAAGGTTTATGGGGAAATCTTTTCTTAAAAGAACCTAGAAGCTCGATTTGTTTTTTGAATCCATGTCATCGTGTTCTTGCTGATTTTACTCCAGGAGCTCTGGTCTCGGTAAGATCATTGAGTACCCGCCCCTTTGGCTTTGCAATGCTCTTAGCTTCTTATGTTTTATATGTTTGTGTGCTTTTGCATGCAACATTGTTAAGCCGATAAGTGGGTTTGAGTTTTTTCACCAAGACAACTTGTACTTGTTTTGTGATATGAGAACCTGTTGGGGCAAGTGTGAGGTTGGTGCACCCTAGAACCTGGTTTAAACCCCCAGTGGCAATTTGATTTGCCACTGACCGTTCCAAGGCGGTAACCACTCGGGTTCTCAGTTTTGTTTATTGTTAGTGGTGTCTATTTTTGAAACTGATCATTTTATTAACCATGCTCTCTCACTCTCTCTTCTTCTTGACTGTGTGGGGAGGCTGTTTTTTCTGAATGTGGCATTTCCTGATATGCATATTTCACCTTTTTCCAAATCTAGTGCCTCTGCAAGACTGACAATCTTCTAATCTTAAATCTTCTACGTCATTTGAATGATATTGTTCACTCACCCCAAGAATGCACTTTCTGCTTTTTAAATTTTGCCTTTGGCGTTGTCTGTGCAGGATTTATATTCTCAGATCCCCTGACAAAGTTCTATTGTGTTTAGTTCCGCCCGTTGATTTCTCGTTTATGGCAAACAAATTCTTTTATCTAGGGACCATACGCCGCTGAACATGGAATGGTACATTTGTATTAATCTCAAGATACCGTGTTGAAGGTTCCATGTTCACCGCCATATGCATACCATCGCTTGGGATGGATCAAAATGTTTTGATTATTGGTGTAAATGTTGAGTTGCGCTCAACCCTGGGCTAGGGGAGTGGGCAGCAATATGCATTTCCATTACTACCCATGAACAGGCTCAATCAAACCGAGCCTACGATATTTTCATATTTTTCGTGTTCGGTGGCATTTTAAAGATAACTTTTTTGTATTTCTTAATATTTCACTTTTTCAATAGCACAGTAGCATTGTTTTGGGCCGTGTGGCGGCTGTAAAAAGTCTTCCTGTACATTCAATTAGTGTTGTTATCAGTAACACCCTTTGAAGGTCGTTGAACACGATATTTATGTACTGTCAATAGTACTTCTAAAATGCTTTGTTTAAATATTTCAGCCAGTTAATTGATGGGTGGTTTCAATATCCCAGCCAATATAGATTCGGATATTGTTCAATCACCCCAGGGATATACTTGCTGCTCTTTATATTTTGGCGTTGTCTGTAGACAAAGCGAAGAAGGTTGTGAAGGCTCATTAACACGTAATGAAATCCTTAAGAAAAAAAACCCTCAAACAGTCAGATACTCATTAGAAGTGGTATATATACTAATATAGGACAAATTTTAAATATGACTATCGCACGTGAATATTCACGAGGTTTTTATCAGTGAGGTGTTCACAAAGCAAATGACCCTGTTGTCAATGACATCCATTTTCTCCAACTGAATACGTATTTTTTTCCAAAATATCGGCAAAACTCGAATTAAGACGACTATTATGCACATATTTATATCGGAAAAATAATTCGCCTCAGGTGGTTTATGTACAGCACCAGTTAAAACAGAATAGGATTTCGACAGTCAAAAGTTAAAGAACAGAAAGTATATACTTGGTGTGAAAGAACAATATCTAGATCTACCTAGAAGACACGTATGTCTCGAAGAAAGTCTAGAAAAATTACAATATCCAAAGCATACATATTACCCGTTAAACTTGAAATATAACAAATATAATGTGTATAAAACACCATAAAACAATACATGTAATAAATTAATATTCATAAATAAATATAATAAATCAATTGATTTTATTTTTCTACATGTACACAGTATCATTGTAATTACGTACATTATAGTTTCGCTTAAATTGAGCTTTACACAAAGCCTTGCAACTGTATTTCGAGAGTTAATAAACCTTATGAGAACCTGTTGGGGCAAGTGTGAGGTTGGTGCACCCTAGAACCTGGTTTAAAGCCCCAGTGGCAATTTGATTTGCCACTTACCGTCCCTCGGGTTCTCATTTTTGTTAATTGTTAGTGGTGTCTCTTTTGAAACTGATCATTTTATTAACCATGCTCTCTCTCTCCCTCTGTTCTTCTTGACTGTGTGGGGAGGCTGTTTTTTCTGAATATGGCGATTCCTGATATACATATTTCACCTTTTTTTGAAGAATAATCGGCCAAGAACGGTATCACATCGTTCTTATTTTTCTTTCGAAAAATGGAACTTCTAATGGAATCATGTCTGAGAGTAACAAACTTACAGAACTAGTTACATAAACTTTTAATACGATCTTGTTTTGGACTGTATATACTTTGTACCATGATTTCTTTATGAATGGTGGTAACTGGCTTATCAGGGACGAAAAGAAGGTGCTTGATTTTTTTTAGTAAATCTTAGCAAATACACTGCTTAACTAGATCATTTTGCCAGCTTTTGATAGAAAGCGTTTTGCTGTTATACGCAGATGCAAATCCGCTTGAATATTGCCCTTAACCTTCATTTTCTCTAGTCACCATAACCAACTTTTGTGCATGGGGCGTGTAACTTGGTAGTTTCTCAAACTTTAAAACCGGCTGTAGATACGCATCTGATTGTTCGTTTGGAAAGACAGCTCCTTGTTCGTGAGGAATAGTATTCCATTGATGATGGGTTACAAATGTTTCTGGACGATTAAGTTTTGTCTTTACAATCAGGACCACGGCAAGGATTAAGCATGTTGCGCCGGCAAAACAGCTGCATTGGAAAGCGAGTCCCCTACAACCAAACAGATCTTCGTTGTACTTATCGTGTACGCACTCGACCTCTATTCCAAATGTTACAGCACCGACAACAATGCACAGACCTGTTAAAATCAGAAGAGCTTTAAAAACCATTTTGCAACTATCGCCGTCGACAACAGACCTGCGAACTTTAAATTAGAGCTATTACTGAATCAGCGTTATTAGAAAATCTCAGACCTACAAACTTTACAATGTCAGCGTTATTAACAAATCTCGGAACTAGACATTTTACAAATTCAGTGTTATAAGAAAATCTCAGAACTAACAAATTTTAAAACGGTAGCGTTATTAGTAAACCTTAGACCAAAACACTTTACGACATCAGTGTTATAAGCAGATATCAGACCTACAAACAGTACAACGTCAGCGTTATTAGAAAATCTCAGAACTTCAAACTTTACAATGTCAGCGTTATTAGCAAATCTCAGACCTTCACTTTTTTCAGCGTCACCGTTATAAGCAGATATCAGACCTACAAACCTTACGTCGTCAGCGTTATTCGCAAATCTCTAAACTACAAACTTTACAAAGTAAGCGTTATTGGCAAATCTCAGACCTGCCAATTTTTATATCAGCGTTATTAGCAAATGATCTTATTAAAACAAGAAATTCCGTGTCAATTAGAAAATATTGAATTGTTTACGTTGTACGTATACCGCAAATTTTGCAATGTCAACATCTTGAAACCTTCAATTAATACTAGCACTTAAATGTTTGTTAATAGTAAAATAAATGTTCATTGTCTATAGTATTTCCTTGAAACTTGTGACCAGTGATACCGTGTTTTATCGGTTACAGAGGCCTTTTTATTTGTGACCGAATAACGACGATATTCCTTGACATATCTTATAAATCTGTTTCGAAAGTTGTTTCTTGTCAATAGTATATCTTTCAAAAAAGTGAAATAGGTATATCAGTAATTGCAACATCCTGAAAAACACACCCCAGCCAAAAGGTAAAGAGGAAAACAGTACAAAGGTTTATCCTTGACTTCGTGTTCTTGCCGATTCGACTCCATGGACTCTGGTATCGTTAAGACCATCGAGTACCCGCCCTTTTGGTTTAAAAATGCTTTAAGCTTCTTATGTTTTATATGTTTTGTATGAAATTTGTCGAATTGATGGGTGAATTGGATTTATATCACAAAGACAAAATCGTTTTGCCAGTGACCGTTCCAAGTCGGTCACCCCAAATATTTTCTTTCTCCTCAATTGTTTGTGGTGTCTTATTTGAAATTGATTGTGTAAACACATGCTCTTTTTCTCTATTTTTGCTGCGGTGGGTGGCTGTGTTTTCTGGGTGTGGCAATTCCTTATTACACTGTTAAAAGCTTTAGAAAAGCGAACATGCTGAAAGTTGTGTGATCAGATATACTGTTACATCGGTTACATAAATGAAATTCGTCAATATGAAATCATTGCAACTACATGTAAAGAAAAAACGACCATTTACATATTACTTAAGACATGAACAGTATTTTATTAAGTATCAAAAACGATTGTAACCGATTAAAATGGCATACAATGTAAGTATTTTACCTGAAAGTGCTTCAATCACAATTCCAACGATAATTGCTGCCCTATTTCCACCTCTACGGAGAAAGTAAAACAATAGATATCCACATTCGATAACGAGTCCAACAACACCCAGACATTCTAGTACCTGGACCGCAGTAAACCAATCATACCTCCCTGTAAAAATAGCAATGCCTTTTCTAAGAAACCGATTAGGAGGTTTGTATTCGAACACAACACAAATATTTTTTAATAAAAAAAAGCCGGAAATTCCATTCACGGAGACAGTCGCAACATGCCAAGATGTGTCTGGTAATATTTTCAAACTTTTGTTTTGCTTCTTTTTGGAAAGGTAATTTTGTTAAACATTCTTACATAATTATATATATATTTCAGTCATGTACAAAGCCAATAATGACGTGTTGTTTTGCTTCTTTTTGGAAAGGTAATTTTGTTAAACATTCTTACTTAATTATATATATATTTCAGTCATGTACATAGCCAATAATGACGTGTACTCAACTTATGGACGTCTACCCGAAAGAACGTTTTTTATATGGCGCTGCTCTTTTGATCGAACAATTGTCGCGTACATGAGAAGACTACATCATGTACATAAAATCTAATTGACATCATTTAAAATTTAGATATTTAATAAATGATTTGGGTTTTTCGTTAAATTACTCAATCAGTCCAGGTTTGATTATCATTACATATTCTCAGTAGCGCTTGGCTAGGTGCTGTCGCCGTATGGCACGGGTTGGATAATACCATTAATTTTTACAAAAGCGATTGCAACAAGTCTGATAAGTTAAAAAAATAATTAATGCTCAAATGCAAACCTTATAAAAGTGGAATGGAAATCATAGCTTGATTGCGATACTAAACGTTGACTTTCATGCTTGACTGCGATACCAAACGTTGACTTTCATGCTTGATTGCGATACTAAACGTTGATGAAAGTCAAACTAATATATGAAATGTATATATAACCCCATGGTCATGCAAATACGGCGGTGGCGCACTGCCAATGATGTAAAAGACAGTCACAGTACATACCGTTTGGTCAAAATATACAAGTTTATTGATTCCCAGTGGGAGTCATCTCGCCTTATCCGTACACACTTAACATTATAAAGTGAATGTGTAAATGGTTTCTATTGTAACGACTTACAACATGTTTTAATAGAAACAAATGTCATCAAACTGAAACGAAGCTTACCTGGTAAAGTCACATCTGTAAAAGATATACAAACATGACGTTCTAAAATTGTTGTAGGAATAACCTCGTCCTCGTTAATGCAAGCACGCCATAGGCCTGATCTTATATCAGTGTTATGAATCCAGTCGATGGACGCAATTGCGTAACACTGACATGCTAGCGGTAAGACTACAACAAAAACACTGTATATAAGTGCCTCAGTTCTGGAAGAAAATAAACCACTTTGCTCCGCCATTATTTCTTTTATCACAAAATATGTTCACAAATTCAACCTAACTCTTCGTTTTATAAAAAAGGTAGACGGTCACGTATTCGCTAACAAAGGGAAAAAAGCTGTTATAAATAGAGTTTACATATTTCAAGTGCGGATGTGGTTTTTCGCGGAATACATTAAAATTGCAAACATTCGTGTTGAAATAATTTTTCGTTAGTCATAAAAAAAATAAAAACATTGAACTACATTCATTAAATGCCGTTAGGTCGAAATCCGGCATTACATGTAGAAGTATGTACGTTTATCGCAATATTGTGGTAAAGTGAAAGTACATTAATAATATGTAATATTTTAGTATTCTAAAATTGAAATATCGTACACATATTTCCGTTACATCATCCAACATGTACACCTTGAATCTGGAAAATGCTTAGGGAGTGGTTTCATTAACATTTATAAATAATTTTAAGTATAGGTTATAGTTTATTTTGAGGCTTGTATGAAAATTAAACGGTCAGGCCCAGCCCAGCTGGGCGACCGTTTAATTTTTTATACAAGCCTCCAAATAAACTATAACGAATATAATGGTCGAAATTATTTTTGTAACTGACTAAACAGTCGCCGCCTTGATTACCATATATGGGTTTGCAAAAATCAATAGTCAAACTGAAAGTAGTTATGTCATTCAATGGCTCGTAAACATGTAGTGAGATAATACTTTAGAAAGTGAATTATCAATTTTCTTTTATCGGAAAACTCCCTGTGAACATAACTGACTCTCTGAATAAAACCTGTCCTTGGGTTGAGAAACTAGGGTTCATCCGTGGAAGTTCCATTTTACCCTTTACTTCAAAAATAAATCTTTTATAACATGGCAAAATAGTTTATAAATATCCAGATCAACGGGCTCATCCGTGTACTCCGAACACGATCGGCACTTCTCGCTGTTAGATTTACTAGGTTATTTGTGACAAAAAGGGAAAGTGCAAATACCGATGACATTGATTTTATGGGTGGTCTGGATCTAAACTAGATGCCTATGTGATAACAGACGTATCTATGGAAATAAAGGGTTAAGGAATTTAAGAAGATAATCATAAGTCAAAAAAGTCAAAGCTAAAAACTATTTAAATGATTTTCTTTTCCTCAGACTTTTTAAGTCACGCCTCCTTTAACACTGTAGAAGATCGTTAACGAACTATCAATAAATGTTCAAACAGTATTATGAAGGAAATCGACCTATAATAAACACATTTCAGACGCCCGACTTTATGAGAATTAAGGTTCGAAATATTTGAAAAATACTGCATTGTCATTGGCTCAAAAATAATTTCAACCATTATACAGGCTTAATGAAACTAAATCATCAATAGTTGTGTAGGTCTTTTTGAGAACTGTTCATCTTAAAATGAAATAACATGGTAATGGTTGACATTAACCTATGACATTAAAGTGCTTTTTAATTCTTTATTTACATTTATTCTCATAATGTTGCATGTCTTTATTTGTATAGGTTGATTAGCTAAATATTTTTGGTTGAAAGTTTTATTGTCAACATTTATATTTAACTTAAGTATGTTCCAATGCTTTAAACGGATACACATACGTCAGCTATTTGTCGCAGTAAATATGCACGAAATCCATTTTGTTGTAACACTTGGAAAAGGAAAAATAAACGAAATATTAAATAATCTCGCGATATCCTTATTCATGGAATTGATAGCATATTGCTTATGTTCATGTTTTCTTAATCTACCAATTCGTCAAGACAAGTCAGGAACGGGCCCAAGATCATAAAACTAAATCAGGAGACCAGTCTCAAATCTCAAGCATTTGATTGGCTGAAATAGCGACCAGCCAATCAGATGCTTGAGAGTTGAGACTGGTCTTTAATTCTAGTTTTATGATTGGCCAAGGTGTGTTTATAAAGTAATTTAATATTTATGTGAACGCGTTATTAAATTATTTATTCGATTTCTCTCGGCATTCTTATAGTTCAAAGACTTTATTTTTTCAATGTTAATTTCAAATATGCATATTGTTCCTTTTCATTTTGACAATAATTCCACATGTTGCCATTCGAAAAGCATCTTTTCAAGATTTCGTTTCAAGTCATTCAAATTAATGTTCTGGAGATTATTTCTATCAACCTTCTCAGGAGAGAATTAGCGAACACATTGATATAAATATATGTGACGTTAATTTCCTGTTTGAACGACGCAAAACAGCACTTGGAATTTCCTGTAAATGCACATTTTCCTATAAACATGATTGTTTTCAGTTTTAACGAGACGTAAAATATTGAACAAGATGCTGTGTTCGGAAAACACATACGCCCCCGGTAGCGAAGTTTGTCATGATACGAATTTAAAATTACAGCACAGTTTTAAAACAGCAACTAACATCGCTATGTCTAAATAATGGACATACCTTTCTGGTGCCAGAACCTATACACAAAAAGACTATAATGGTTGAAATTATTTTTTAGCCAATGACAATGCAGTATTTTTTTTTAATATTTCGACCCTTAATTCTCATCAAGTCGCGCGTCTTTAATGTGTTTAGTATAGATCGATTTCATCCACAATATTGTTCGAACATTTATGAATAAAAATGTATATTTCGTTAACGATCGTCTATGGTGTTCAATGAGGCTGAAAAGAAAATCATTTGAATATTTTTTTAGCTCTAACTTTTTTGACTTATGATAATCTTCTTACATTGCTTAACCCTTAATTTCATAGATACGCCGGTTATCACATAGGCGACCAGTTTAGATCCAGACCACCTATTATTGTCATCAGTATTTGCACTTTCCCTTTTTTGTCACAAATAACCTAGTGAACCTAACAGCGAGAAGTGTCGATCGTGATCAGACTAGACGGATGAGCCCGTTGATCCGGATATAAACTATTTTGCCATGCTATAAAAGATTTCTTTATAAGTGAAGGAACTTCCACGGTTGAGCCCTTGTTTCTCAACCCAAGGACAGACTGTTACATGGGTTATTTCCTGAGAGTCAGTTATGTTCACATGGTGTTTTCAGATAAAGACATTTCATAATTTTCTCTCAGTACATGTTAACGGGCCGTTGAATGATAAAACTTCTTTTATCTGACTATTGATTTGTGCATACCCATATATGGCAATTTAGGCGGAGACTGATTTGTCAGTTACAAATATAATTTCGACCATTATATACGTTATAGTTTATTTGGAGGCTTGTATGAAAAATTAAACGGTCGCCCAGATGCGCTGGGCCTGACCGTTTAATTTTCATACAAGCCTCCAAATAAACAATAACCTTTAATTTAAAAATCAAATACAGTAACTTAATATAATCCTAGATTATTCAAAAGAAAATTGCAACATTTACAGTATTTAATAGAAATACTAGTGATGCATGTATTTTGAGCTGGGTTTAACTAGAGGCACATGATTGAAATTGAGAAATATCCAACTTGCCGAAACAGGTAAACCATTTCTCTCAGGACAATATGGGAAATTAACCCCAGAAATAAGGTAGCCAAAGTTATGTTGCTTGTTTGGATAATGACCTTGGCATTGTTAATGTTCATAAACTTTCATACCAATGTTTTTGTTGTTTTTTTTAGAAATTGAGAACTATACAACTTGCCGAAACAGGTAAACCATTTTCCTCTTAGTACAAAATGAGTAGATAATCTGAAATGGGGTAGCCAAAGTTTTGTTACTTGTTAGGGTAATTAACTGTGCTCTGTTTAGTAAGCGTGTAAACTTTCATGCCAATGCTTTTTTTTATAAACGCAGAAATGTCCAAATTGCCAAAAAAGTTAACCGGACGGACGGGACAGACCAACGGTTCAATTACTAGATGCCGGGGGAAAAGTGAAATATGCTTATCAGGAATCGCCACATTCACAAAACACAGCTTCTCTACGCAGCGAAAAAGAAGAGAGGAAAAGAGAGCATGTATTTATAAGTATATCAAATTCAAATATGACACAAACAACATCAAACGGATAATTATCATGTAACCGCGGCGAATTTCTAGAATCTGGTTTTGAGACTGGTACCCTCCAATACCTACATGTGTCGTATTTCGGAAAGCAGTTCCCATCTAGAGGCCGGTACCCGAGTCACGTGATGGAGCAGACAGATCGAAGTTGCATCAACCATCCTATTTAATGCATTGTCGGAAAACTCATACTGCAATATAAACTGGTTTCTAGCATTAATTAAACTCGTGTCTCTGTCAAACTAATGGAATGCACTCAAAACAAGAGGTGTGGAATAAAACACTTTGTAACTTAGTTGAATCTTTTTATAATTTTTTAGGCCGATGCCGTTCAATTTCTTGTGATTTTGATGTTGTTTCATAATCAGCATCATATGTGCCAGACCAAAGGAAAATCTGGTCAATTTCTAAATAGATTGTCAGGAAACTTTTAAGCCACCAAACACGACAAATATCAAAATATTGCTGGCTCGGTTTGATTGCGCCTGCTCATGAGTAGTAATGAAAATTACTGCCTAGCCCAAGATTTAGCGCAATTCAATTTTTTTACAAATATAAGTAAGGGTCTTCAAAGGTTGTTAATGATAACATCACTTACTAAATGTACGTGGCGACGTTTTGACCGATGCACGGCTCAAACAACGTTAGTGTGATCATTAAAAAGATGAAAAAGAAACTTTTTTTATCGAATATTGCATTCCTAACATATCAAAATAAACCTTTAGAATTTTACATAAAAGAAGTTTCTGAAGTTTGTAGATCTACACTTAAGCAGCACAGTACACTGATGATCAAGAAAAATACAATATGCAACATTCCTTTCTGTTGACGAATATTTTTTTCGAGATCCCCTACATCGTAGAATAGTTTAATAACATTTCCTATTTCAATCCGTTCTACTTTATATTGAACGACGTTTGTGCGATTTTATTGACTAAATTAAATAAGTTCATGTGGAAGCAAACTACATTTGTGTAAGATAAATATCTATGGCTGGTAATTTGTATTAGAAATTTCTGACTTGTCTATTTCTGATAACAGAATGCAGTCTGAAGATTATCAGCGATAAAAGTGCAATGACATTTGGAGACCCATGTTCATTATCATTTGTTTATGTTTGCAACAGGTCAAACAATATAAACATTTACTCTTCCAAACAAATGTTCAAATATTCAATGGTATTCGTTTCGTTGACAACAACTATACATACATACTACAGTATGGCCATGTATGGCTAGAAGTTTGTACGCATATGACACTAAACATCTGCGTACAATCAACTGAACTGTCAGCTGAAACGTTCGAAACGGATATGAGAACCTCATGGGGCAAGCGTGAAGTTGGTTCACCCTAGAAACTGCTTTATACCCCAGAAGCAACTTGTTTTGCCACTGACCGTTCCAAGGCGGTAACCTAAACGGGTTTCTTTTTAATAATTGTTAGTGGTGTCTTGGTAAATTGGTATTCTATTTTCTTGGCTGTGTTGGGAGGCTGTTTTCCAAGTTGGGCGATTCCTGAAATGAACCTGATTATGTTTGTCGCTAATTTGTATTTACATGTAAAATTGTTGTTTTTGCAATTCATAGCTAACCAAAAATCCTTAAAGACAAAACATGGAGATTGTGACGACTTCGGAAAGAAACAATGTTGCATGATGCATCTAATGTAAAAATACTTACCCCAAAAATTACGAATTTATTTACTACTCTAACGCAACTCTCGTAGAAATAATTTAAAAAAAACTTGCTGCGGTAACTTAAGTGTCACAAGAAAATACAAATATAGAATTTAACGCCTAGCCAACCATGCAAGAGACAGTTCTCACCATCCTTATCCCCCAAAAGGATAGTTCAAATATGTTTTTATATAGTAACCTACAATTATTGACATTCTCCATGGTTTGTCATCAACACGGCGGGGGAACTCTGATATGGAACTCATCATGCCATCCCGATAAAATCATATCAGCCGCTTCCGGGGTTCCATATGCGATGGAATATTGTCACCGAAAAAGGTAGGTGATCCTCAATTTTCATCGATTACATCCACTAGAGCCTCCTTTGAATAACGAACAAAATGATATTAGTCTCTTTTGAATCATTTAAAAATCGACTGTAAAAAAGGTGAAAAATGTCGATGATAGATCATAACAATAGGCTGCAATTAAACATTTTTTGAAATAAAAAATGGTGATTTTTCCGGTTGTTAAGTGACAGTATCCAATGTATGTTTTTACTCAGACCTTACGTTAAATCTGGTATAATTTTGATGGCCCAAAAACTATGACTGCTTAGTTATTTGTGAAAATATTTTTGAGCTCCGTATCAGACAGTCGAGTTCCATATCAGAATATGGTCATGTAGGAATATTTAGGCCATTTTGTTTACTTGTCATGATCCAACTTGTATTTTTTCTAATCTATTTCAGTTGAAGACGGTAGACAAGGAAAGCACTGAATGGAACATCTGCAACAAACATTATTTCAAGAATAATAACCTGATCTGCCCCAGTGTCATTCATGGAGTAATTCTTAGGTGCAAATGTGAAATATGTTGTGAACAATTTGCGTACAAGTGGGTTCTTAGACATCTAATTGTCGTGACCAAAATATACTTGCGAGAAATGCAGCAAAGTATTTATTGTTAAAAAGAATTCCACAGCCCATATGGAGACCTGACGTGTGATGAAAAGCCAATAACAACCCTGTTATTGCAGAAAAAACACATTTCAACTATTTTCTAAGACTTAAATTGATTTATTATGAAAAAGTTAAACTTTAAGATGAAATACATATTTTCTTTAGTGTTTTACTTAAAAGTTTCTTTTTATAAATGAAAACAAAATGTATATATATTATGTGATTTTTAATCACGTACAATTAACCAATATAAGACTTTCATTTTTTTATTTCATTTATACAGAGTAACCTTGAAATATCACAATTTACTTTTTTGCTTTTAAGATGCACTACTATAAAATTTACATTTCTACAACAATCGCAACAAGTGACCTGCAAGCCAGGTGAAAAAAAGATTTGTTTATAAAAAATAAATACTTATATCGCATATTTTGGATAACATAACATTACGCAATTCTATATCTGTTTGCTTCTTTTGCCTCGATGTACTTATCAGTTACAATTACCTCTCTTGATCACGCCGGGGGAACTCTGATATGAAACTCATCATGCGCTCCCGATAAAATCATATCAGCCGTTTCCGGGGTTCCATATCAGACGGAATATTGTAACCAAAAAAGGTAGGTGATCCTCAACTTTCATCGATTACATAAACTAGAGCCCATTTCCTGGAAAAACTAGAATGCTATTCGACCCTCCTTTGAATCCCGAACAAGACGATATATGTATTTTGTGGAAATAGTTGAAAGTCGGCAGTAAAAAGATTAAGATATCGAAGCTTGGCTATGAATGTAGGTCGCTCTCCGAACATTTTATGAAATAATACGTAGTTTATTCCCTTGTTGGGGAGTACGTTTATGTATGCATGAAATAAGATGATAACTCCCATCCAGAGAAAAATTCCATTGGCCAGAAATGTACGGCTACTGAATTACTCGTTAAAATATTTTTGAGCTCCATATCAGACTGCCGAGTTCCATATCAGACAATGGAGCTTCGCACCAAAATGCTTTTAGCATGTATTATTATATATGAATCTTTTGTTGTACATTTAATTTTATTAATATTTTTTGCCATTGAACAATTTTCAAAATTTAATTTATCCTTGCTTGGAGTGTTTATTTTCCACTATACTGAGGATTGATCGCTTGAGTCAGGGCTTTCTTAACTTTACGTCGGTTGAAGTTAAGAAACCAAGGACCATTTCTTCGACAGACCAACAAGAGTAAAAGGAAGACAGCAAAAGAAGAAAGCGTTTATGTTTCAAGTATGGTGGCAACGAACCACAGCGGGATTAAATGCCTGTTCGAGCACAGTATGGATAATGGAACCAAAGTTCAACCTCGAAACACTTTGATCTTAACTTTTATAAATGATATTTGGACTGCCATATACTGTACGACTTCCAAGTGTATGCAATACGTTTATTAGCAGTGACAAGCTTGAAAAGTAGTTTTACATTGAATTCAAGGAAATCCGTTTGTTATCGTGAACAATGATTTTTAATGTTATCCAAATTCATATTCTTCCTGCTTATTGATATGCAGGATTTATATTCTCAGTTCGCCTGTCAAAATTCTATTTTGTTTAGTTCCGCTCATTGTTTTCTCGTTTAGGGCAAACCCATTCTTTTATCTGGGGACCGTACGCCGCTGAACACGCAATGGTATTAATCGCAAAATACCGCATTGAAGGTTCCATGTTCACCGCCATATGCATACCACCGTTTGGGGTGGATCAAAATTGTACTGTTTATTGGTGTAAATATTTGGTTGCGCTCAACCCGGGGCTAGGCGGCCTGAGCAGTAATATGCACATTCAATCAATGATGTTATCAGTTACGTCCTCTGAAGGTCGTTTAGCACGCTACCTTTGCACTGTGTCAAGAATACTTTAAGTGTCAAGGTTATAATTCTAAAAAGACTTTGTCATCGGACTCACTTGGCCCTTGCCGCACACAGCTTACAGAAGTTTTACTTGGCCCTAGCCGCCCAGTGATTATAACAGTGAAAACGGAATCGAGCACCAATGCTCGGTGCTCGATGGCGAGGGGTTCTATAGAACCCCACAAAGCGAAAGAAAATGGATGGATTGTCAAGAAATATCATCGACACGACGACTGCATGAACAACGTGAGCCGTATCATTGACTGTGCGATACCAGAGAGTATAATGGCTTACTTTACACCCGCTCGGGGAGTGGGGGGCAGGGTCCTTCTAGAGTAATCCAATTCTTTGGAAAGCTTCTTTCTTTCCTGGTTGACAGGACACTTGCCCCAGATTCAACTAAAATCATGTTCATAGAAAAGTGAAAAGGCCTCTTCAATACTGTAAACAGACAGAAGACGAAGGTCCGTGTTAGATCGCAGCAAAGTAAGGGAAAGCGAGTTTTAAAGCTGGATTTGAATTGTTTCGTCAATCACCCTTCTGTTCGGAATGGCATAATCGCTCTGGCAATGAGGACAAGTCGTACTTTCAAAAGTACCTCATTGCCAGAAGATCAACACTGGTGCGAGGACAGGTGCTTTAAGGGGACTCTCGTTAAATGATGTTTCCGAAGCGGAAAAGATCGAAACCACAGGTACAGTCAATAGTCTACTATGTAAATTTAGTTTAACATGCTGCAATTTTTTCGACTTTTTATTCTCAAAAAGTATCCGTGGGCGATTTTTTTTTCCATGAATGGATCTGGAAACGGTAACAGGAAAATATTGGTACCAGCGATGTTGAAGTTTGTTATCCCTCCTCTACCTCTATACTTCATTGGTCACCAATCAACTAATTTGTAACCGGCACACTTTTATTAATTCTTATCCAGGATTGTTTAAATTGATGAGAATTTGAAAGCCACCGAACACGATGTCTAATAAATAGCAAAATTCTGTACTGTGTACGTATTTTTGTTTATTATTATTTCTATAAAAAGCTTTATAAATATATCTTGATTGGTGGAATTTATTTTTAACAGAAGGGTCGTGTGGATAGATGTCGCTTAATCGGAATGTTAATTTTAGAAATTAATTGCATTGGAAATCGTGATTATTTAATGAACACAAAGCCTCTATGAAACCAAAACTTATTGAATTTAATTAAATTAATAGAGAGATAAATTTAAAGGTCCACTACACTCTGGTACGTTCATCGATAAAAAAAGAAAAATTTCGACGGCAATATGCCGTTCAATGAAACTTTGCACAAACGACTGTTACTTATGAAGATCTATTTTTATTTTGCATATGGTAAGACACGTTAGAACAGTTAAGAAAAATAACGAGATCTAAAAATTCCCTATACTTCTATTTACATTAATTCAAAAAAATTTAAAACCAAACAACACAAACATCATTTATATTGGTTGAAATGATTTTTGAGCCAATAAAAATGCAGTATTTTTCAAATATTTCGAACCTTAATTGTCATAAAGTCGCGAGTTTGAAATGTGTTTATTATAGATCGATTTCCTCCATAATATTGTAACAAGTATTGATAGTTCGTTAACGATCTTCTACAAAGTTTAAGGAGGCGTGACTTAAAAAGTTTGAGGGAATGAAAATCACTTAAATATTTTTAGCTTTGACTTTTTTTTACTTACGATAATCTTCTTAAATTGCTTAACCCTTTATTTCCATAGATACGTCTGTTATCACATAGGCAATCAGTTTAGATCCAGATCATCCATAAAATCGGTATTTGCATTTTCCCTTTTTTGTCACAAATAACCTAGTAAATCTAGCAGCGAGAAGTGTCGATCGTGCTCAGACTACACGGATGAGCCCGTTGATCCGGATATAAACTATTTTGCCATGTAATAAAAGACTTATTTATGAAGTAAAGGGTGAAATGGAACTTCCACGGATGAACCCTAGTTTCTCAACCCAAGGACAGGTTTTTTTCATAGTCAGTTATGTTCACATGGTGTTTTCCGATTAAAGAAATTTGATAATTCACTTTCTAAAATATTCTCTCAGTACATGCTGAGTAAATACGTGTTTTTACTCGCATGTAAAATCTTGATTTTGAATTTCTGGAATGTAAGGTGTTGCAAACAATTCTTCACCATTTTCAACAGCATTTTTCTCTCATCCTGAAATATGTTACACTTTCAAGCTGAGAACATCATTGAATATGAATTTTGGTGTTCAAGTTTATTCAATTTAATTTTACAAACTCACAATATATTCGGGTCACCATATAAAATATGATTTTATTCATATACTAACATAAGGGCCCAAGATCATAAAACTAAGTTTTGAGATCAGTCTCAAATCTCAAGGATCTGATTGGCGACTGGTCGCCATTTCAGCCAATCAGATGCTTGAGATTTGAGACTGATCTCCAGATTTTGTTTTGTGATCTTGGGCAAAGATGTAAGTGGCCTATTTAGTGTTCCATTTTGCGGACAGCCCCTAAATATTTTTCTTACATATATGTGCCACGTTTTTGAAACTATAACGAGAAGAAATATCGTAACTGTCTGTTAATTATCTCACATCAAGAATATTTCAAATTGAAGAAATTTATATTAATGCTTGCATAGACTTTCTTACCTTCCAATACTTTAATAACATCATCATCTAAACTGGTACAGTCGTTGAAATTATAATCCCAGACTCTGCTGCAAGATGCTCCATTATCTGTCCCATTCAGGCATGGATCAGCTACTGGTCGAGTTGTTGGTGCTTCCGGTGACAGAATTGAAGCTGCTGTGGTGAGAGCTGCTGTAACTGTGACAGTAAAATTAAGAGCTATTTTTGCAACCAGTAATAAGTGCTTATGAAGTTTCCTTACAAAACATGTAACGAAAATAAGACCCGCCTCTGGCAACCAACTTTTTATACAGCCTGCAAAATTTGTGACAAGTTATGTAGGAAGTAATTTAAGAACTGCTTATGTTAAATTTTCACCAAACTGAACCAGCAGTTTCAGTTAAGAGGACTTTTATAAATTGGTTTATTGCTATATATAAATTGAAGATCTCTCTCAATCTGTTTCCGAAAATCATCGTTTTCTGTAAGTGTCTGTGTCATTAAAATATTTAGCATGAAAAGTACTTGTTTTAACGAATTTATTGAAATACTTCTGATATCGAAGCTGCGTGTGTAGCAAATTACCGTTAAACACTTTTACTTTAATGTCAAACAAATTCGGTTAGGTCATTTGTTTAATTTTAGCATTCATCAAGAAATACAATAAAACGAAATTCCATGAAAAACTCACAACACTGCAACTCGTCCAAAAATATACAAAAAATAAGAAATAAAAATATATAACAAGGTTTAAAAAGCGTATTAATATAACAAGAGATTCATAAACACCAAATCGCTCAGATCGGTCTTTAGCGGTGTTAATGTACCCAATTAAAATGATAATATCAAGAATGTACGTCGTCATCAGACGAAACGTTTTCATATTGATTAGTGGACATGTAACTAAAATTCACACTTGCAGCTTGTAAAACTAAATCTATGGCTTCTCACCGTGCAAGTTTATGAACTTTGATAAAATGTTCAAATAAATATCCACGTCGAATCAAATTTCGACGAATGTCGCGGAGATTGTGAATATTTTTGTTACATGTATTACGTCTCCGGTTTTTTTTCACGCCACTTACCTTTAAAGTGTTTTGCATGTTGGCGGCAAACACGTGAAGAGTATAAATGTGGTGTGTCTAGGGTTTTGTTGCTCAAAAAAGGAAATGGTTTTGTAATAGCTTGAATTTCTAATATACTTCAAAGGCATCCATTGTCTTTCTTTTTTGTTTTCTTCTCGATCTTCGTTTTAATACCACCTGTAAGGTATCACCTATCTTAAACATTGGATGAATTTCATCATTGCTTTGTTGTAATTGTCTCGAGTTGTGTTTTACAATAAAATGTTTGAACATTCTGATAATATCCCACATTAACAAATCACACAATGTTATAAGTCCATTTTTATCCCGGGAAAAATGTGAGAAAGAGCTTGTCGGGAGAGGGAGAGAGAACCATTTATTTATATATGGCATTATTAGGAACGTTTGAGTGCAAACCTAAAATTGTGTGTATAACATTCGAAATCTCTTCCAGACCTTGTGCAATTCCATTCAATTTATTGAAAACGTTTTTACATTATATATGACCTTCATTACAAGGGATGATGAGGATAATGGATAGCAAGTTGTGAATTAATGTGTCTGGTCAAAATCCCATGGTAATTCAAATAAATCTGTAAACATCATCAAATCGTGTAAATCTTGATTTGGAATATCAGCTGGAATCACCATTAAATAAAATGTCGCCAGATATATCGTTCTGTAAACAAAATCAGGTTACATCAACCGAACTAACAGTCATAAAGATAACATTTAATACTGGGGAAGTTTTAAACATCAGAAACATTTAATCAAGTCGAGAACTTGTTTTGAACGTTTAGAAAACGTTGAATAAAATCTGTTTTGGCGCCCAATTTGAGCCTGGCGTAGAAATATTCATTTATTGAATGACAATTTCCTGAAGGTCTTTAGCGAGCCAAAAAAAAGCTGCAATACTCTCAAATTTGAGACATGTTCATTTAAACTTTCTTTTAATAAATATTCGAATATTAGAAGCTGAGCATTATCTTAAAGGCAGGTTTATTCCAGTTGTCCATACATATGAAATATTATAACAGTATGCATTCTGTATGTTCGTTTTTTCGAATTTGGGTTGGTAAACAATATCACGCGCGACCGAATGCCTAGCGTGATGTGGTTTACATACGCAACGACAAATATACCAACATACAGAATGCATACTGTCATAATCCTGCATTTATTACGAAAGACCGGTGGTGACTTCAACATTCATACTTCACACTTCGCCACATTCATGGTTCAATTTTTTTTACAAAGTTAAAACTTTAAAACGCTTCTTTTTAATTTTCAGGTCACAATACTGTATGTGTTCTATTATCTGCCAGGTATATGCTGCGTTTCCTGTCGGCGAACGAAGTGAGCATTCGTGTCAATTAAAAATGGAACTACAAATAGCTAAAATTGTAACTACAAATACAAGAAAATTTTGTCCGCTCTGATACATGGATTTAAAATAATTTACAGACATTTAAAAAGGCTGTTGAAGCGGATGGACTTACAAAGAAGAGTCTCGGAGTCTCCAATTGAAATTATTATCAGTGCCATTTTAAAAGATCTTTCCGGAAGTGGTCGTTGCTTAGATTATAAAACAATCTGGAAAAGATTGAAGAGAATGTATGGTGTACATGTTCGTAGATCAACAGTACTACGCTTAATGTGGCTCGCTTGCCCAGAGGATATGGAAAGAAGAAAGGCTAAGCGCTTACTTCGTCGTCAATATTCCTGTCCTGGTCCGGACTTTATTTGGCATATAGACGGTTATGACAAAATAAAACTGTTTGGATTTGCGATTCATGGAGCATTAGATGGATTTACTCGAAAAATTCTGTGGCTTGAAGTGGGTCAAAGTAATAACAATCCCAAAATAATCTCGCGGTATTTTCTGCGGGTTATAAAGAACAGTGGTTGCAGGGTTCCAGCAATGATAAGTAGTGACATAGGCACAGAAAATACAACGGTTCGTCTGCTTCAGATATATTTTCGGTATAATCACAATCATGATCAATCAGCAGAAAAGAGCTATATTCACGGTAAAAGTACCTCCAATCAAAGAATATAATCAATTTGGAGCATGTTACGACGTCAGTGTCTTGACTTTTGGATCTATTGTTTTCAAAGACATGAGAGACAACAATATTTACTGTGATTGGGATATTTTTCAAAGACAGTGTCTTATGTACTGCTTCACACCAATAATAAGACGAGAACTGGAAAACTTCGCTAATGAGTGGAATGTTCATGATATTTCCCGTGGAAAAAATAATGGACCAGTAGGAAAGCCTGAATTACCAGAATTTTATAACACTTCAAGTTACAGTCACAACTTTTATGAAGACGAAATTTATGTGTGAATGAGTTGTATTCCCAACTTTTAAATCTAGAAGGGTGCTTTCCTGAATTCTGCAGATTGTTCCAGCTAGTAAACCCGACGTTGCCATCTTCCACGGAAGAAGCATTTGATCTCTACATAGAGATTATGTCGAAGCTTTTCTATGAATATAAGAGTATATTGAATAATAATATAGAAAATAGAGAAAACACATATTGTCATTTTATTCCACTGTTTATAAAAAAACTAATATCCGCCATTGATGAATCGCAGGATCTGTCACGGGCGAAGTTAAGAGGCGCAAAGATGTATCACAAAGGGCGTGATCTGAATGTGAAAATAGACAACCCATGCAAAATTATCGTGTCCTTTTGAATGTTGCAAATACTTGATTAAAAGTATTATTTTGTAATCACTGTTTACATATCCAGCTTTCAACCTCTCCGTACTACATTCAAACTCAAAATAGTTACCACTTTGGTAATTACTACCAGCTTACATATGTTGATCTAAATGGTTTCATATACAATTTACTTGTTACTAGGTAGAAGTTCAAAACTTTCCAGAGACGTCATTCTTGAACAAACGTACTCGTATTTGCGGTTTCCCGCAAACTATCGTCTGATGAAACATTTTGAACCTTGAATAACAAAGCATTTTACTCGCAAGAAGTCGTGGAAAGCATTTTGGCATGATGCACTAGAATGCCATTAAGAACCGCTGCGGTAGCTCAGTTAGCGGGGCACTTTACTATTAATCCGAAGGTCGTTCATTCAATCGTTTTTGCTTTGGGTTAGGACAGGGTGGACTTGACGTTAAATGACACCACATACAAGATGACCCCTGTCGTTATAGGTCACTCCGTTAACATTTAATGTTACAGTAATGTTAAACCGTGCTTTCTTAAGTTTGATAAAACATTGATGAAACTCCCGCGCCATGCAACAGCTGCTCTTAGCTCAATTTAGGATACTGTTTTCCTTATCAAGTCAAGTCCAGTAAATTTTATATAAGTAGAATCGGATTATAAACAAATAACATATGCTCTAGAGAGCTTTAAACACTGACTAGGTTATTGTTTGTTTGCTGCTGTTTCTTTTTCAAGTCGAGTTTGTCTTCAGTTGCGCTATGAATGAAATGACAGCATTGCTTCTTAAAAGTATCGAGATGTTCGTCCTGGAGAACTAACAAACAAAATCATATCTAAACAATATTTTCATATTTTAGACCTCATTCAAACTGCGTCATTTTCTATTCTCAGTCTTCGATCAATCACCTGCCAGCTTAAATCTTACGTTACTGAGCAAAATCACTTTTATGCTTATATTCTCATCAAGGTATTTTTATTTAATACGGTACACACAGAATAGTGTTTTATTATTACATTTCAGTTGTTGTTTTTTGTTAAATTGATTGATTTCCATACAAAGAACTGAGCGACTGAATAACAATTAATAAAAGATTTTAAAACACAGTACTTTGAATCAAAACGGAGGTAATTGGATGTTTTAAATTTCTAGCACTGTTTATGGAGCAGTACTTGTTTTATTAACACATGTTTTGTGATTTTTGACCACGAGAACATAAGAAATTGATTTTTTAATAAACATAAATATTTTTAGAACCACTTACTTCTTCCTCACGCCTGCGAAACGAACGAACACAGCACCGGGCGGAGCGCCCTTAAATGTCGGTTCGTATGGCTTCCGGTTCTGTGGTATATACACCGCTCTACCAACATTTCGTCGCAGTTTGTATCTCATTAATGCCCATCCAGCTTAAAAGATCGCTTTTTGGCCTTTGTACATGTAGAACCAACAATAATAAGTTCATTTGTCTCACCGTTACGTGTCGTGTAGGAGATATTTTCAATTATGTGCGATCAGCTTCTTCTTTTCTAGTCAGTGAAACGAAAACAACAACAGAATAAGTATTTTCCTGGCGTACAGGCGTAACCTACTGGAAAGATATTTTGACTGTATTAAAAGTAGTTCTAGGAGGGTCGAACTACGTTCTTATTTTTTTTATTTTTCATCCGGTTTAGAAACAATCGATTAAAAACAAAGACACCTACCTTTTTCCGTTCACTACAAACCACAGCACCGGAAGCTATACGAACCGATATTTAACGGCGCTCCAGCCGGTGCTGTGTTCGTTCGTTTCGCAGGCGTGTTCCTGAAACCGTTGTTATAAAAAGGAACAGATAACCAAGTCGTGACTATACATTTTAAAGAAATTTGTATTTCTTTGCAATAACATAAACTATGGAAATGCATATTATTTAAAAGAAATAATTTAAATGTTTGTTTTCTTATTTTAAAGTGGAATAGTTTTACTTTTGCCGAGTATAGATTAGAAACATCCTCAGTTCAGCTGAAGGAAGCATCCTGGGCCACATCCTTTCTGGATTTCATGAAACGTGGCACTGGTATCATTATTGATGTCTTCTTTATCTCTTTAATACGGCATTGTGATTTTAAAAAATAAATAAAACCAAAAGGATTTTCAAATATTGTTTTAATTCGTTAATATTTTAAACCATAACATGCAATCATCTGCTTATTTAAACGTATAATAATGTTTAACACTTGTTAAAAAAATAATTATAGATCTATGTCAACTCTGTTCCAAACCCACTCTCTATACAAAATGTGTCTACAAAATGCTTTGTTTTTTTAATAAAATAAAACACTATGTCATGTTATGGAGTTATTTTGAGGATTAAAAGGGTGACAACTAACACTTCTAGTATACACCATAAGATATTTATGTACTTTAAGATGAGTATTGACTGTGAAATTCCCAAAGGGGGAATCCAAACATGTTGGGGATAAATAGTTGAATAATTCACAAAATTAAATTTCTTTGAAATAATTTCAATTTTATGCTGGTTTAATATCAGATTTCCTTCTTAGACAAGTGATCAAGATGTATATACTTAATGCACACTTCTATATTTTCTACAAGATCACTTAACATCACACAGCTGAAATAAACAGAAGATTAAACATTTTGTTTGTGCACAATGGACTACCGAATTTTGCTAAAATCATTTGTTTATAAACAGAATATATGAAAACAACGGTGCAGGTTTTTACCAGAAGTAAATTTATAAATGATTCAAACAAAATTAACAACAACAAAATACAAGAAAATGCTCAGAACAACATCCTCTACCAGATTTAACTCAAAAATTGAACAATCGAAATAGTCTTTAACATTCGAAAACATACAAACACCAAACTTAGTGGCCATAATTGGCAACGGTATTCAGCTAAGAGCCTCATTTTTTTGTAAAACCAACCATAATGGAAATACATCAACATGCAATCTAAACAAAGCTTCTTACGATCCAAACAGAGATCGATACATGTCAAATCTCCCCAATAACAATTTCTGAATTCAGAGGGAACAACAGCTATATTCATGTAGCACAGCTGATATTTTAATCACACAACTACTTTATTCCAAAGCTGACTATTTTTACCATTACAATTGCCATCATTCTTGTCATTAACACAAGCAATTATATATTATTGTAAAACCAGATTGTAATAATAAAAAATTAAATGTAATTTATCAGTAGGTAGTACATTCGGTGACAGACTGGAAAAAAAAATTAACAAATGTTTTATGTTACTTTTAGCAGCACACTAAATAGTGTGCATGCTTGCAAAACATTCTAGTATGTGGCAATAAAAAAGGGCGAATGTTTCAATTCACAGTAAGTATTCATCCTTATTATCACACTTGCAGCAGCTTTTTGACAATCACAATTTCCTGTAACATAAATCTAGTATGAATCCATGAAACAACCACCAAATATGAGTTTCTGTGACGTAACACTGGAAGTCCAAATTATACTGAGACAGATGAAATGCATATACTATTTTCTGGAAGGGCAGTAAAAGGAAAGGCAACGTGGCTCCTCAAGGCTTAAATGATTATGGAATATTTAAGTGTTGTATTGTTTAAATAAAAATATAGAACAAATAAAGGCATTTTGTTAATTCAAAGTCCTTTTAACAAAGCCCTGGAAATTACCAAAACAGAGTTGATGAAAACCTATCCTTTATGTGCATTGTACATATTTAACCTACATGTAACAAACCAATAAGTAGCCAAACGTTTTGACCTAACTATTTATTTTGCTAATCGTGTGACGTCATTCGAACTTTGAACCTTGATTTGTTGAAGCACGAAGCATGAACTGTGAAGTATGAACTGTAAAGTTTGAAGTGTGAAGATTGAAGTGTGAAGTGTGAAGTTTGAAGTGTGAAGTATGAAGTGCGAAGTTTGAAGTGTGAAGTTTGAAGTGTGAGTGGTGAAATATGAAGTGTGAAGTCTGAAGTGTGAACTATGAGACACGATGCTATAATAATCATATAGTATTTATCTCTGAAGTGTGAAGTGTGAAGATTGAAGTCTGAATAGTGAAGTCACCACAGGTCTTTCGTAATTTATTATATACCCTTCCCGCTCAAAAGATATTTAAATTAACTAAACAACGAACTTTTAGTCAACAATGTGGTTTGCATAATGTCACGGGCTTCGGTTTATATCTTTCACTCTATCGCCGTGGGTTCGAATTGAGTAGAAATCACATACACTGGAAATATAAACAATATATTTTCATCATTTGCCTGTAAATTATAACAATAACGATATAAGGGATCATTTAACGGTGGCTAAAGCAACCAAATAATTAAATAGATAAAATGCACATTTCAAATGGGTTTTTTGCTCGACTACTCACTTGGGCGTCGGCGTCGGCGTCCCGCTTTGGTTAAAGTTTGCGTGCAATCTTCTTGTATCTTAAAAACTACTAAGCCCGCCCGGCTAGCTCAGTTGGTAGAGCATCGGACTGTCAATCCAGGGGTCGTGAGTTCGATCCCCAGCCGAGGTGGGAAAAAATTTCTCCGTAACAATTGAACTCGGACATTGCGTCTGAGAGTCATTTGTCCCTCACCTCTGATTCAAGTGAGGAAGCAGTCAGTCGCTTGCGGAGAAATTGGTTAGTACTGGTTGGAGACCCAGGAACACCGGTTAGGTGGACTGACCGCCGGGATATAACCTAGAAAGCTGTTGAAACCAGGCGTTAAACCCGAAACAAACAAACAATAAAAACTACTATAGCTACAGCTTTGACACTTGGCACACTTGTTCATCATCATGTCCAGAGTGTGTATGCCAAGAACCATAACTCTAACTTTCATTTTGATCAAATTATGGCCCTTTTTCGACTTAGAATTTCAGGTTAAAGTTTGCGTGCAAGCTACTGTACAAACACATAACTTCAATACTACTTACACTACAGCTTTTAAAGTTGGCACACATGTTCATCATCATCTCCCAAGTGTGTGTGCAAAGAACCATAACTCTTCCTTTCATTTTGATCAAATTATAGCCCTTGTTCGACATGGAATTTTAGGTTAAAGTTTGCGTGCAAGCTACTGTACAAACACATAACTTCAATACTACTTATACTTCATCTTTGAAACTTGGCACACTTGTTCATCATCATGTCCCAAGTGTGTATGCTAAGAACCATAACTCGAACTTTCATTTTCATCAAATTATGGCCCTTTTTCGACTTAGAATTTCAGGTTAAAGTTTGAGTGCAAGCTATTGTACAAACTCATAACTTCCATACTACTTATACTACAGCTTTGAAACTTTCAGCACTTGCTCATTATCATATCCCGAGTGGGTATGCCAAGAACCATATCTCTAACTTCCATTTTGTTCAAATTATGGCCCTTTTTCGACTTAGAATTTTAGGTTAAAGTATTCGTGCAAGCTAGTTACTTTCATACTTCTTGTACTGTAGCTTTGAAACTAAAGACACTTGTTCACCATCATGACCCTGACTATGTATGCCTAGAACCATAACTCTTTTCTTTGATTTTTATCAAATTATTGCCCTTTTTTGACTTGGAATTTCAGGTTAAAGTTTGCGTGCAAGCTAGTAACTTTCATACTTCTTGTACTATAGCTGTGAAACTTGTTCTCTATCATGACCCTGACAACGTATGCCAAGAACCATAACTCTTTCTTTGATTTTTATCAAATAATTGCCCTTTTCAGACTTAGAAATTAAGCTTAAAGTTTGCGTGCAAGCTGGTGAAACCTCATAACTTTCATTATGTTAAAGCTACAACTTTAAAACTGTATATACCTTTATTTTATCATTCATCAGGTTGATGTTCAAAGGCCCATAACTCATCCTTGCTTTTTTATTTAATTTTTGCCCTTTTTCGCTTAGAAATTAGAATTAAGACTTAGAAATTATGGTTAAAGTTTCAATGTTAGTGTTTTTCATATGTAATGCTGTAGAAAATGTTTAAAACAGATGTACTTAACATACTTTGGTTGAAAGTGTTGAGTGGTTGTGGGGTGGGTGGGGGCATATACTATACTATAATATACCATACTATACCATACCACACCACACCACACTTAATCTACTGTACTGCACCCCCCACCACCAACCCCACCACCACCACATACACCAACAACACCACCATCAACAACAACATCACCAATAACAACACCACTAACAACAACACCAACAACACCACCAAAAACAACAACAACAAAACCAACAATAACACAAATAACAACAACACAACACTAACAACACCCCCAAAAACAACATCAACGACAACACCACCAACAATAACAACAACAACACAACCAACAATTACACAAATAACAACAACACCACCAACAACAACACCGTCAACAACACCACCAACAACAACAGCACCACCAACAACAATACCAACAACAACACCAACAGCAACATCAACACCTACAATAGCATCAACAACACCAACATCAACACCATCACTAACAACACCACCACCAACAACAGCAACCACCATACCATACTATACTACACCTCACCACATCACTATAGGTGGGCAGGGATAGTGGGTTGATAGGTGTGGGATCAGGGCTGTATGGGCTGGGTTGTGTAAACTCTCTAAAAAACTACAAGAATAAATAAAGTGTAATTTATTGATTTCCTAACTTGGATAAAGAAAATTTTGTTCACATGTGTGTTGGGGTGTCATCAATTCCTGAATCACTCCCCAGTTTAAATGAAGCCCAGTTTAAAATGTGCTTAAATATGTCTCACTTCGAATAGTCGAGCGTGCAGTAGTTTCCGACTGGCTCTTGTTACATAGATAAAATAGAACGGTTTAGAATGGAGAGACATACGGAAACATACCTGAAAATTATCAAACAATATATTTTCGTCTTTTGCCTGTAAATTATAACAATCACAAGGCGGTTATTTGACAATATAAGGGATCAAGTTAGCCTACGACAATAAAATCATAACGGTTGTAAAACTGCGTCGTAAATTTTCTATTTTGGAGTTCGTTATGTGCCGGAAAATTGTATCATGTAGAGGCCAGAACATCAATAGACGCTAAGCGTATAGTTTCTTAGGCCCATTTGGAATACCAGCTTTTACATGGTGGAGGAAGACCCCAGGTGCCCCTTCGGACAATTTTCAGGCTCGAGCGGGCACCTGGGTAGAACCACCGACGTTGCGCAAGCTAGCTGGCAAGCTTCCTCACATGAAAGATCTTGACCCTGGTAGGACTCGAACTCCTAGCGGTGAAGGGCAAGTGATTCTCAGTCGGAAACCTTAACCACTCGGCCACGGACGCCCCTTACGACAGCATAGAAACGTAATAAATGTCACATAGAAAACGGGAATCTGCAAAATAAAGAATTGTAAAACCACATTGTCCGGTACGGAATTACTAATCTGATGAGTATCAATTTTGCGGATTAAGGCATTGCCACACTCCTCCCCATCCTGTTAATCGATAAAAAGAAAATTATCAAAATCTCAATAATAGCACAATGCCGTTCAATGAAACTTTGCACAAATGGATGTATCTTGATTTTGCATACAGTAAGACACGTTAGAAAAGTAAAGAAAACAAGTTAGACCTTAAAATTCCTTAAATTCTATTTACATAAATTCACAAAAACTAAGCGATACAAAACATAATTTTAAATTCCCACGTGAGTGCAATGTTACTGAAAAGAAAATGTTGTTTACTTTGTAAAAAAAACTTTCAACTACTAAAAGAGAAATCAGTGATTGTCATCCGTTTACGCGACCAGGAAGTGACCAGAAAATTGAAGGTCAAACACACTTTTACTAATATCTCGTAAAGTTTACATGTGTAAGTCAAGAGGACACAATAAATTGTTGTCAGTATCATATTACTCATGTGGGCATTTAAAATGATGTTCTGTGTTGTTTAGTTTTTGTGAATTTATGTAAATAGAAGTTGAGGGAATTTTAAGATCTCGCTATTTTTCTTTACTGTTCTAACGTGTCTTACCATCTGCAAAATAAAGATACAGTAATAACATATATTTGTGCAAAGTTTCATTTAACGGTATTTTGCCGTTATTGAGATTTTTATAATTTTCTTTTTATCGATGAATAGGATTGGGAGGAGTGTGGCAAGCCCTTAACGCTGCACTATGCTAAAAATCATTCACGGGTAGATATAATAAAATTAGGGTTCAGTAACATTGCTTATTCAAACGACAAATCACAAACATCAATAAAAAGGACTGCAGTTAAAAAAATAAAATACTGCGTTTGGAATTGTAAAATTAAACTGTTCCTTTTTTACTCTTGTGAAGTCCTAAATAATCATGTGTACCAAAGTTCTGACCATATGCCGCTGAACATGGAATGGTTTTCAGAAAATACCACATTAAAGGTTCTATGTTAACCGCCATATGCATACCATCGATTGGGATGGATTGACTTGTACTTTTTCTTGGTGATAACATTGAGTTGCGCTCAACCCGCGTCTAGGAGACAGGGCACTAATATGCATTTCCATTAATGCCCATGAACAAGCTCAATCAAACCAGATATTTGTCGTGTGTGTTCGGTGACTTTCAAATTTCCTTTTCATCTATCCCTCCAAAGCAACACTGCTAGGTCAAAGATTATAAAACTAAAACTGGAGACCAGTTGGAAACAATTCAGCCAATAAGAAGCTTGAGATGGGAAACTTGTCTCTAATCTCAGTTTTATGATATTGGGCCCATTTTGTCTGCTGCGATCACATACTCGCACTCGCTTTGAGCCAATGATAAAATAGAAACATATTGTAACTTAAATTATCCTTTTTAATTTTTTTCACTGCAGGAGTCAACTGCCTACTATACGTTTAAAAATTTTAGTCAACCCAAAAAGGGAATAAAAGCATGTTTTGATTTTAACCTCACTTATTATTCCTCATAGATTAGACAAAAGGTGAAAATATTATGGTTGTCTGGTTTTATTTCTCATTAATGAGAAACTTTTATTGATCAAAAGTGCTTAGTCAGAAACTATATCACATCAAATGAATGATTGTTGAAGGACTCTGAAACGATATGATAATTTTCAATGTTTTTATAAAAATACATCTCTGACAGATAATATCAGCAATTGTAGTTCTTAAACACAAATAAATTCAAATACAATATACCGTCTGTATCGATTCCCTCTGGAAGACCGGTCATTGCTGGCCAGTCTTCTAGGTTTCTAACCAGAGCTTCCTCAACATCTGTCAGCTTAAGAAGCTGTGGTCCTCCTCCTGTTGCTTTGATATGTTTCCTTCTTTCATCAACTTTCTTCTGTACTGTAATTTGAGTTGTTGTATGACATTGGCATGTTTAAGGTGTCATTAACTGCAGTGGAAGTGTTTTTGTAGAACCCGTTTTCATTTTTACAATAAAAACATTTGCTTTTGAACACGGAGAGAACAAGTGTCCTACACAAACTTATTTAACTGTGATAATTATAGAATGATCAGTTTGAACTTTTAAATAGCTTTAACGTATGTAAAAAAGTAATATAATTATTGTAAACTGATATGTTTATAAATTATTTTACCACTCTAAAACTTACCATTATGTTAAATAGCATAACCCATTAAAACTGGTGATGGTGGTGCTACATCAAACAATTTATTCTCAGATGGACCGTAGAAAAATATCTCCGTAAATTATAATGCCAATGATAAACTACCAGACAACAAATATTTCAAACATGTATATGCATTTTCAAACCGGAAAGGGAATGGAAGGGATTTCAATTTTGACGATCTAAAGAAAAAGGCGAAGCGAGTCTGGAAAAATTATCTTGGTTTCATTTATAACCACGCCTAATCATTTTAGTGAATTGTAGCAGGTGATTCTCCGATTCTAGCTTTGTCTCGGGTGCTTTTTAAAGCCTGTTGATTAGCACCTGTACATCGTAACTATATTTAATAAAGTAAAGGATCCCTGACTCAGAGTTAGACCCTGACCTTACGAATCATTAAAATGCGTTCTCCTGCTTTTTATATTTTGACTGTTGGCATTGTCACTGATTTGCAGGATTTATAGGCTCAGATCCCGTCAAAATTATGCAGGATTTATATTCTCAGATTCCCTATCAAAATTCTATTCCATTTAGTTCTATCCTTAGTTTTTTCGTTTATGGCAAATCTTTTCTTTTATTTGCGGACCATACGCCGCTGAACATGGAATAGTATTTATCTGAAAATACCGCATTTAATGTTCCATGTTCACCGCCGTATCCATATCGTTTGGGATGGATCATATTGTCCTGTTTATTGATGTAAATATTAAGTCGAACTCAACCCGGGGTCTAGACGGCGTGGGCAGTAATATTTTCTATAACTGCCAATGAACATGCTCAATCAAATCGAGCCTGAACTATTTTCATTTGTCGTGTTCGGTTGCTTTCAAAGCTCCCTTTTCATCTTTTTCAACATTTTTCTGCACCTGATGGCTCTTTTCCGTTTGCTATTTCCTTATGCACATTATGTCAATAAAATCAAGAGCTCACTGATTCCTTCTCAAATGTTTCCATTTTAAACTTACAGGACACTGGCAGTGCGAGAAAGTTATATTTGTCCTAAATGAAACTTCTATGCCTAAGATACTCTATTCAAAAGGCATTATTCTCCTCAGCCATCAGACGCCTACCGACATTTTTCCCATTTTTGTGAGAGTCAGTTGGAATTGCAACCGCAGTGGTGAATGTGGAAAGATGCCCTTTCCGTCCGCTCTCTCCGGGAACCATAGGCATCGCTCCGGCTTTTAATTTATAAACAGATATCTACCTCGCGCAGGTCTCTTAAATTAATGTCTCATCAGCATCCTGGCAGTCCCATTCACCAGTTAAATCATTTGGGCACTGGTCCAGTTGGGAGCTCTATTCCTTTTCGCCATTGTTGACCAGATTGTCTTCTATCAAATTTGACCAGTGCGCGCCAAAGAGAGATTTGTCACCGTTTATGATGAACTGAAACTCATACTCGTAAATGTATATATAAGGCCGGGTGAAATCAGCAAAGGCAACTGCCAGTCAAACTGTAACTTATTCATGTCATGTCGTTTATCCAGTTCCGAAATTCTTGATTTTCACCTTATCGTTGTTCTTAAGTAAGTCAATTACAGAATCGTCTGTGCACATATGCTCATAAAAGGAAGACGAAGAAGACTGAATTCCAGCACTTGAATCTTTTTTATAGCGACAACACGTGCTTCCAGTCGTGATAGTTCATGTTTAAATACAAGATGATTACACAAGTAACTTCGTCAGATGAAGTTTGAAGAACCCGATGGAATAGATCAACACCACCGTTAATCGTTAATATGTCTATCCTTTACATATCGGCACTAATTTCGTTGGTATCTGTATAGTCTATTAAAAGTGTCACATGTAAACATTAGCGTACAAACTTTTCCATAAATAAAAGCACAAAGGACTAGTGAAAAACACCCGTGTAAACAATTTTATACTTAAAGTGTTCACTGATGAATCCATTTTTCGTGTCTTGGGGTTATTGTGAAACAAGAATTGAGGTGTTTTCCGATGTACGAGCTAGCGATCTTGAATATACGATAGCTTCAGTTTCCTTGAAACTGAATCCTTGCATACAATTTACGTCATCGCGTTTTCTTGAGAGCTCTTTTCACAAGAACTGGCTTCTCGTAGAACCTGCCCACCCATGATGCTAATCCAACTATGAACGACCATTTGATTTCACGAATAGTCGAGTATTTAATCGTCCTCAGAGTATTCAAATGGCCTCACAGTAAAATTTACTTTTGATGTAATAGAGTTTTCGAATATCAGCCATATTCCTTTTATTGTACACTGTTCACTCGAAAGTGTCCCGAAATATGTCACCTCAAAACAACACATTTCAAGTTTCCGTAATTTAACGACGGTAGCCAATTTTCTGATTTGTTTAGCATCATAACACTCTTGCTGTTTAGTCTAATTAAAAAGTACAAAATGTTTAAATTTGCACATACAATTCTCAAAAGTTCGAAGTGCATACCTTATAAATGTTGATTTTCCAAATCTTTTTATTGTATTTTTTAAAATACAAATTAGAAGTATCATTATCCTATTAAAGCACAAAAATGATTTTCTATATATTAAACTCGGTTGAAAGACAAAAACATTTTTAGGTCACCGATACACTAAAAGCAATTCTGGTTAATCAGCCTTGCGTCAGTTGTGATTATTTTCTTATCTTTGTAAAATTAAAATTTGATGCAGATCTAAAGAATTGTTTTTGATTTGCAAGCACATTTCACTGAAATAACTTCCCATAAATTCGTAGAGCTGTGTTGGGCACGAGGAGCCAACACACTCCTCCCAGTTTTATCCAGGATTTGTTCGCGTGGATTTCAAGAACATTCCATTTTTCGCACATTGTTTAGTGCAAACAGTTTTGAGTGGTCTATCAGTTTGGGATGAAGCAGTGCCCTCTGACAGAAGTGAAACACCAAAAGAAAAAAGAATGTATTTATAATAAATGTAAAGTTGCTACAGTTTGACGGCACTTCTTCGTTCTTCAGTCACCAAACGTTCCATAGCTAAAAAATTCGTTCGGTCCGGTGTTGGTAAACATGTCGTAAGAAAATCGACTAAAATCAAAGCACTGAAAGTGCTGGAAGCCGGCGGATCGTAAACATAATCAAAATAAAACAACCCCATGATGTGCAATGTAACAGGACTTCCAGTTTTATTCCAGCCATTGTAAATATATAATATCTGAACAGAATGAAGAAACTCCTATGGAAGACATATGTCATTTGCTTGCAAAAATGCACAAACCACTCATAATAAAACTGGTCAAAATATTTAACAAGATGGTCCATAGGACCCTATGTCGCTCACCTGTCAACAACTGCTCAAGAGTCAGTGGATGCGAATGCAATTGCCATAATAGCTTTTTTTGGCTCTTTCAATGGCCATAACTCTGGAATCCCTGATGGAATCTAGCCGGTTCAAGAAAGGAACCAAGATCTTATAGTAACTCAATTATTGTACAAGTCTGATTAAATGCAAATCAAAAATGAAGCTGCTTTTGTGCAGACAGGTCTAAATAGTTTATTTTGGCACTTAACTCCGGAATCCATAATGCAAGATTGCAATTTCAAGAAAGGAACTAAGATGTTATGGTAATGGAAGTGAATATCAGACCAAAATTAAGACCACTCGAGTGCAGACAAGCTTTTCTTATAACTTGACCTAGTGATCTAGTTTTCAAGATCTCATGACCCAGTTGCGAAATTGACCTAGATATCATTGAGATAAACATTTTGTCCAAGCTTGAAGAAGATCTGACCAAAATTAAGACCTCTTGACTGCAGACAAGGTTTTTCTATAATTTGACCTAGTGACCTAGTTTTCAAGGTCACATTACCCAGTTTTTAATCCGACCTAGATATCATTGAGATAAACATTCTGACCAAGTTTGAAGAAGATCTGATAAAAATTAAGCAGCTAGAGGACTGACAACAATTGTGAATGGACGCAGGACAAAAGGTGAGTACAAAAGTTCACCCTGTCACTATTTGACAGATGAGCTGAGTAATTTTAGGAGAACTACTGAAATAAATGAAAAAAAGGAACATTAAAAGCAATCGAACTGGACAAATACAAAATATTACAGGTCATGTTTGATCAAGCAATATCAGAATAAAATGCATCACTGTCTAGAATGCCTAGCCATGGTTGTAATGCAACTCAATATTTACACAAGTACCAATTTTAGTTCATTCCAAACAGTGGAGTGCATGTCAGGATGCTAAACAGTAGTTGAACTTGACGAGGGTAATATAATTTTATATCCATTCTTTATAGCAATATATCACAACTCAGGGCAATGCCAATGCCTTATAATTTCATTTAGTAAATGAAAGAGGCACAACAAATGTTTTGTGTCAATTAAAGTATGAAAATTGTTGGGTTAGCAAAATTATATTTATTTCTTTTATTATTATAACTTATTTCTTTTCTTTGTATTTCTCTTTATTATTTCCACTTTCAAAGTAATTACACAGGGAGTCAGGGACCCTGTGAAAGGCTATTTGATCTTGGTTTTATGTATAACAATGTGTCACAGGGAGTCAGCATTATGTTAATGTAATCATATTTTAATGGTGTCCAACCTAATATATTAGATAAAGGGGCTCTTTATATTCATTTCATTAGCACAGCCCTTAACAGACACTCTCCCCCCACTGTTATCTGTGAACTCTATTTAGACTTTTTAATGCGTGTGAGGCATCCATCTGATCTGAATCCACACACTTTGATTCTTGATCCAGTGATTTCAATTGATGCAGATTCTTGCATCTTAATGCATACAAATTTGATATTTTTTCCACTTTTGACCCCTCCTAATTTTGAGCTTGGGGTAATTTTGATGCACAAAAACTTTTAAAAAGTGATTTATTTTTGCAATAATGAGGATAAGTATTTAGGAAATTGCATTTTTAATATGAAGTTAGCACTTAATTAAGTCTTGCAAATTAATTTTAAGTAATGCATGTGTAAGTATCACTTAATACAAGATATGACTTGTGAAGATCAGGTTTTGACCCATTGAAAATCTCATCAGGGGTCAAATGACACCTGGTTTTCAAAAGCAACTGAAATCCCTGCTTGATCAGAAAGTACAATGTATCTAAAAGATCTAAAGATGAACAGACTCCACTGACCAGCCTCCACTGATATGCAAGTTGATATGGTCTAACCTTGTCAAACAAGGAATAAAAGCTGTATCCATGTAGGCCCCTTTTTACTTATGCATAATAATTTATGTCTACTAACATGGAAAAATTAGACATAAAACATGGAATACTTGTGTTTTGCACAGAAAATTCATTTCTAACTTTAACCCTTAACTCCAATTAATATGAACCTTAAGTTTATGGCATGGGCAGTGTAGAATTAGATCACCCTGCATCTCTGTGCTGTTTGATCAGGATCTGCACTGTTCAATTTAAGATTCATAAGGTTATTTCTAAACAAGATGTGACCAGTGTAGGTCCTGATCAGATGACACAAATATTAAGTCTGATCCGGATCTACACTAGATGCACATGTGATAAAGGCATATACATTGTATATGGCAGAAAGGGGCTGTATATCAATCAGTTTTTGTTATGCCCCTTAGAATGAACAATCTTCTTAATGAATATTATCATCTTCAACTAGAATCTATTTCAGAAATTACTCTACTTCATAAAGCTATTTCAGTTACTAACTTAGTCAATGCGATAATATATTGCTAGTCAGAAATATTAACACTTTATATGCCATCAGACATGGGGCGAATTACTTTTAAAAGTAATGCATTAAATTAGCATTATTTGCCAAATTTGTGCATTAAATTAAATTAGCATTACTATATTTTGAGAAAGTAATGCATTAAATTAACATTATTTCAAAAAGTAATGCATTAAATTAAGCATTATTTTACAAGTGAACTGACAAAAAAATAAAAAGTCAACTGTCAGTATATGTACAAAATGGATCATCTCCCAAAAAATCACCCCAAAGTATAATATACAAAGTATCAGTCTGAAATGAAGATCTTAAGTGACACCTCAAGAACTTACAACAAAACTATTCTCAGTATATATAGATTAATACAGGTTAAGCTTTTTTACACACTTTAGTTATCTTTGACTTATTGCTGTTTTCACACATTTAGAGTGTTGTATTGACAAAGGACTACACTGTCAACTTATCTAATTCAATCACCTGCATCTGCATTATATGCTGATTTCCTGAAATCTGACATAGTCTCTAATATTTTACAATGACACTGATTCAGTAAGTATAATTTGGATAAATGGTTAGAAAAATAACTTCATTTGATTGTGAAAGTATGAGTCTTTTGCAAGGTTTAATTTAATTTCCATGCTATTTTATTTCAGAACAACATTTTTGGTATTTTGCACTGAACTTCAAATTTCTATCAGTAACATTTTCAGGAATATTTAAGTGTTTGACAATTGGAGGGAAATATCTTGTCCCAATGAATGTGTACACTAAAACAATTTAAAATAAAATAAAAGTGCTGTATTTGTTGACAGAGCTTTATAGATCACTGGCTATTGATTTGTTTTAAATTTAGCATTTTCTTAAGACAACTAAGCTTAATATCTCATTGCTTAATCATAAAAAATGTTCAAACTTTACAACATTTTGATGGAAAGATTTCACTTATAGTCTGTATCTTGTTTTACTAATAGTAAACACATGTCAAAATACTTAACTGTCATATAAATGTTTTTTCTCTTGCTATAAATAAGATATGTAATAGACTTATAACATATTAAATATTTCGAGTATCACTGCATAAAAAGGTTACTGTTAATATATATAATTTAATAAAACGAATCAACAAAATCCAATAGTGAACAAAATCCAATTAATGCTCAATAATGCTAAGCATTACAGCATTTTGGCATAGGTAATGCATTAAATTAGCATTAAAATAATGCTAAATCTGTTGCATTAATCATTACCTTGCATTACTGACAAAAAGTAATGCATTATTAATGCATTAGCATTAAAATTTAATTCGCCCCATGTCTGTATGCCATATTAATTTAACTAAAAAAAAATTTATAAGAAGATATAATTCAGGGACATTAGATGCAGATTCTTGCATTTTGATGCAAGCATATTTATTTTTTTTTTTTCAAATTTAACACCCCCACCATTTTGAGTTTGGGGTCATTTTGATGTTGGAGAATTTAAATAATTAAGTGGTCAATTTTTGCAATAATAGTGATTAATATTGTGCACATGTCTATTGCATTTTAACCCTTTACTTTTGGCTGATTGTGAATCCACTAAAATGAGGTGAAAATGACTTTTCAGATTTAGCACATAGAGGAACCCTGGATAAGAATTATATTTTATTTTAAATATGTTTTTTCCCAAGCTCAGAATATGGTGGGTCAAATGTGGGAAAAAACTTATTTGCTTACGTCAAAATGCAAGAATCTGCATACAGATCTATTGATAATTGAAACCCCTGAGGTGGGAAATCAAGTCAGTGGTTAATTTGCAAGTTTATTCTACACTGATATAAAGTTGTCTTAAAAAAGTGAGATTGTTTTTTTGGTTACCTTGGGAAAACTAGGTAATTTTAACATTAAAAATACTGGTTTCCCTAGGCTATGTGGTAGTATTGATAAATCAAATAAATTTCAACAATTTTGAGCAACAAAAGCTTTTCCAAAATTGAAGGTGCTGCATTATTCATTTCATATCTGGGACCTACTAAATATATCTGGGCGGTCTTAAAGCTTGGCCGTTTGTCTCTGACTGCAGGCCTTATAGTCTGCATGTCCCATCTGTTTAGTTCATTAATCTGGGCCAAATCACCCGGCCATATTGTCTGCATATCATTGAAGCTTAGGAAGCTAATTTCAGCTTTCTTGCAAACAAATAAAACTATTTACCTTGTAAAGACCTGTAAATCTGGATGGTGTAATTGCCGGTGTGATACGGAACTTTGTTTTCCAAAGTGCTTGAACATGTTGAAGTTGAAGTGTCTATCTTTACATCCTCACCAGAAAATGTAAACAATATTCAGATGTGTGTTCATGCAGCTGGTTGATACAAATCATCAAATGCAAAATATGCCAAACTTTTAAAGTAAAGTTGATTGCACATTTATGCATACAATGACTGCCCTCATGCAATTTTAGGAATACAGTTGAAACAGTTTCAAAACTCTTCCTGACCTTTCGGAAATTACACAGTGTCTGTAATAAATTTTTGTCGATGTTTGTGTTTAAATTTTGTAATCCTTCCAGGATTTCGCGGAGTCAAGTTAATTCCACTTCCAAAAAAACACATTTGGCATCATTTTCATGATTTTCACAATTAAAATTCGCACAAAACATTAGCTAGACAGCCCATAGAGCGCTCTTTTTGTTGAAACAAAATCTTCGAAAATGTTTAATGTTTTAGGTAAACACAATTGAGGGGAGATCACTGGAGGTGTGTGTAGTTTGGGCTAAACCCCATACGTCTTACGTAACAAAACGTAAAACTGTCGACACATTATATATTTTGAATAAATCAAAAATACATCCCTCAAAATACTGAAACACTTCAACATTTTTGCAATGTGTCTTCGTTCAGAATATGCGTTCAGAATATTGCCATTTGACGGTGCATAGAATCACCGAAAACAACCAAATAACCGAATAAGACCGAAAAAGGGACCGAATATGATTAAAAATTGAATTTAAACATAAATGCTATTTATTTTAAAAGTGGTATCGGGTACAAAAATAATGTTTTTGGGTACACTTTTCTGTCTTTTTCGGTGTTTTCGGTTATGTTGGTCTTAGTCGGTGTTTTGGGGTAGTTTTCGGTAATATTATTCACCCGCCATATTGCGTCATTTTGATTGTATTACACATACGCAGTTTATTTGATTATATATATCGATATTATCAGTACGCCTTCGTTGCTTTCATTGAGTAAGAGTTTTACTGATTATTCTTTAAAAGCAATCAATTTAAATGATCGTTAACAACTGATTTTCTATGATTGCTTTTGGAACTCTTTTCTGACGTCTACCAGAAGCTGTACTTCGACTTTTTCATTTGAGCGCACCTGCTGAAAGGTCTGTGATTTCGAATTGCGGTTTCTTTAGCCTGCGGCTATATAGCCGCCGGCTAAACACTATTTCGATTTCCGCGCGGCAATTTTGCATGAATAGCGTATGCCGACAGGGATGACGTAATACGTAAAACATTCACGTTTTTTAAATAATTATTATTTCTTTGATCATATTTTTATTTTGAGTTGTATCACTATAACCCGTTTAATTTTCATGTGTTATCATACATAATATTTATTTATAAACAATACACTCACAAAAGTTCTAATTGGTCTTCAGTTGTATTTGTATACAATGTAAGCTAGTTTCGTTTCTTCCCTACGTCTAGATAGGTTGTGGAAAGAACTGTTTTGTCTTGAAATCAATTCTCTAATGTCTTTTTAATCTTTATTGATTGTTTTCTAAAATGAATCCAATACCATTTTCTTACACCGCAGGGTCAAAATTAGAACAGTCTTTAATTGAAAGGGAGGTCATTTTAAAATTGGATAATTTGAAGGGGATTAGTTTAAACAAATGTGCTGTTGATTAATAAGTGTTTATGGTTTTCCTACTAATGAGTTGTCCTATTTAAACAAAACAAGAACTTAATAGCAAATTTCTGTTTGCTTGACCTTTTTATGCAAGAAATGCATTTTTAGCAAAATTAAGGATAACTCTCACCAAACTGTTCCACAATCAATTATAACAAGATTTAATTTTAAATTGAAAACTGTTGTTGGCATGTAATCATAAATAAAGAGTGAATTCAATGTATTTCTAACAAAAAAATACGGACAAAAAGTGACAAATTAGAACTTTGGTTGAGTGTATATGACTAAATTTGTGTAACAGTATTTAAGGCAGAACATCATATATATAAATAAGTGCTTACTTTATAAACAATGGATAATGAATATACTGAACCATTTCCGTTCGTATATCCTGCTTTAATTCAAAGTTTAAAGGACCCCATTTCATATTATGACATTGTAGTTGGTTTTTCTTACTTACTATGATGCTTTCTATTCTTGATTTTTTGTTAGCTCACCAGAGCCAAAGGCTCTGAGTGGGCTATTGTGATCAGAGAAGGACCAGATGTCCGTCGTCCGTCAACATTTTGTTTGTTAACGCGATAGAGGCCACAATTTTTAACCGATTGTCATCAAACTTGGTCAGAATGTTTCTCTTGATGGTGTGGCGATCCCTTTCGAAACTGGGTCATCTTGGGTCAAAAACTAGGTCAGATTAAAGCAAAAATGTTGTTAAAGCAATAGAGGTCACATTTTTTATCCGATTGTCATCAAATTTGGTATGAATATTGATACTGATGATCTCTACTCAAATTATTAAAATCATGATCTTGAATTGCCCAGGGACCCGCCCTGGGGATTTTAAATCTTTTTCTTTTAAATTCTGTTTTTGACCTTTGATATTCGCCAATTATCAACCAGATTTTGACACAAACTTTATACCATCTTAAAATTCAATCTTTCCTGAACCTTTCATTCATTGGTTGATAAAATTAAAAAAAAAATTAGTAGCAGAGTGAAAATTTCAAGTATCAAAATTTCAATATTTCTACCCGTCTTCAGCTATATTGAGATTCAATCTTAATATGTTGTTAGGTTGCTGGTCAATGACTAGTGAACTTTGCTGCTTAGGTCTGTGTATGCAATATTAAGAACTTAGCTCTGGAAGATTTTATAATGTAAATATTGTCATTTTCTATGGATACTGACCAAATAAACTTTCTTGCTTTATAGCACTTTGAAAATCAGGCTTTTCTGATTATTTTATTCACTGTTTGTATGTAAATCAACAACAACACATGTGTAGCACATTCTCAAAATGCTAAGACTAAATTTAAGAGAGGACTCAGCTATATACCGTGTATGTACAGTGAAAACTGCCTTAGCAGCCACCTGCGAATAGCAACCACATGTCTTAAACAGCCAGTTTGAATATGTCCTAATCTGACATTTTGTTCTCATTTTAACCTGTCTTTAACAGCCACCTGTATAGAGCAGCCACTTTTGTCACTCCCTTTGGGTGGCTGCTAAAGACAGGTTTGATTGTACATAAACTGGCACGTTAATTGGTGGTCTCTGAACCCCTGGAATGAATATCATGAAACTTAAGTGAAATGTTCAGTTCATGAACATGATGTGCAGAACCCACGTTCCAACCTGGCAGGTTCAAGGTCAAGGCCAATACTCTGAAACTTTTCTGAACACGACATACCCTTGCACCTGAATTGGCTTCAACCTGCCTGCCCGTTGCCCAGAGCTTTTGTTTAATTTGCTCTTTGTTCTCATTTTAACCTGTCTTTAACAGCCACCTGTATAGAGCAGCCACTTTTGTCACTCCCTTTGGGTGGCTGCTAAAGACAGGTTTGATTGTACATAAACTGGCAAGTTAATTGGTGGTCTCTGAACCCCTGGAATGAATATCATGAAACTTAAGTGAAATGTTCAGTTCATGAACATGATGTGCTGAACCCATGTTATAACCTGGCTGACTCAAGGTCAAGGCTGCCTGTGGTGTTTGAGCATATTTCGTGTTCGGTCCATAACTTTTCAATCCCTTAGAAGGCATTTCATGAAACTTTAGTCAAACATTCTCCCCATGAAGACGACATGCAGAACCCATGTTCCAACATTGCCGCCTCAATGTCAAGGTCAACAGTGGTGTTTGAAGATTTGAACCATGCATTTCGTGTCCAGTTCATATCTTCTGAACCCCTGGAATGAATATCATAAAACTTAAGTGAAATGTTCAGTTCATGAACCTGATGTGCAGAACCCACGTTCCAACCTGGCAGGTTCAAGGTCAAGGCCAATACTCTGAAACTTTTCTGAACACGACATACCCTTGCACCTGAATTGGCTTCAACCTGCCTGCCCGTTGCCCAGAGCTATTGTTTAATTTGCTCTTAACCATCCAAAACCTTTCCCACATTCACATCTGCGGCGGGGGATATTGCTGTCGTTCCGACTGCCTTGTATTGTCTGGCCCTGATCTTGACCAAACCAGTCTTTAACCCTTACCTCCATATATACACATTTTTATGCAATGCCAACAGTGTAGATCTAGATCAGCTGGCTCATTTGTGTCGTCTGTTCAGGATCTGCACTGGTTGCATTTTAGTCAGAAGTAACTGAACAAAACAAAAGTTAACAGTGTAGATTTTGTTCAGATGGTAGGGATATGCTGGCTGATCTGTATCTCCACTGTTTGTCCACGCAATAAAGGTATATATATGGAAGAAAGTGTTAAGCATTTTTGTAGGAAAAGGTATATTCTATTAATTTCAACCAAACTACGGCCATAAAGAAAACAGATTATTTGCATCTATGTAATGGATTGAAAACTAGAGGCTTCTTTTAATTAAACACAAGTGTGACAGTATGAAATGCTATAATACACCAGCAAATGAAGTAGAATCGTCATCTCATGAAATGTGAAAACACATCTTTGTGTGATGCTATAACGCCCGTTATTTAAATTGTTGCAAAGTCAGCTGTGTATTTGTTATTTTCTTGAATATTTTTCTACCTTTAATTGCATGAATCCAAGAATCTGGTGAGCCATAGGGCTTTTGGCCCTCTTGTTTGTTTGATCATATTTAACATAATGACAATCGTTCTTTTAATTATGGTATATGATCATTTTACTTTTACTGAGATAATTTTAAATGTGCACTTTGAACTTTTAGACAAGTATCGAACTTGTAACACATTTATTTGTTGGAAAAAAACATTTTACAAAATACCAGTCGAAATATTCCCGAACCTGCGATTGCCAATCAAAACATTAAAACAAGACCATTTAATGGTATTATGGACTGAGAGATAGAGATCGTAGCGAGAGAGCGAATGAAAATTTTAACAAATGAGAAAAGTATTTGGTTACTTAGAAATTAGCCCGAAGTAGCTCGAATTTTCATTCACCTCATACCGTAAAAAAACTGTATTCAACATGTAAGGTTAGAACGACGCTCGACGAATTACAAAATTTACTTCCTGCTTGAAATGGTTATACTTTATTCGAATGAAATGCTTACAAAAGAGTTTAGTTTGTTAAAATACATCATTAAGAATTTAATGATAAATTTTGGTTTCAATATCACGAACACATATATACACTGTATATAAAGCGATTGTATCATATGCCGGATATAGCAAGCAGATTGCATGGCTGCGATATAAACAATTCGTAAAAAACACATTGAAAACGGAATTATTAGGATCATTTTTAGTACATTCAACAAAAACAAGTACGTTATATTTTGTATAGTCCTTATTCACCGAATCCAATCGTTCAGTATAGGTCCCAGGAGGAGAACGCATGGATATACCGCCTTTTCAGGAGGGAATTGGGTACTGTGGTAAGTAAATCGTCTCGCATTTCTTTGAAAATGCATATTTCAGATAAAGATATGGCCTATGCTGATCTCCTATATTTACTCTAAACAATAATCATCGCACATTCGTCAAACTTTCGGTATCTTCTGAGAACATTCTCCACAACTGCACTGGAAAATCGCAAAAAATGGCAAAATCACTCTTTAAAAGCCAATAATTTGATAATTAAGCAAAGTTCTGAGCATTTGTTTCGTTCTAAAGATTCGTTTAACACTTGTCTTCATGTGTCATAAGCCTCCACTATTTGAAAGTCGTTTTAGGAGGACTTAGACCACAAGTTAGAAAATTTTCAAAATGAACGCATAAGTAGAAGTTTTCATCAATTTTCCAAATGAATGCATGGGCAGGAGGCATTTTAGAAATCCACGTTTTTTCGTGAATAACCCACATTAAATCGACTTTTTCACTGTTATATTTCACAATACTTCATTCTGAATTGCTAAAATATCATTTAGATCGGTCTCTTGTTTCGTATCGGTAATAAGCGATACCACAGGGCCTATATAGTTTTTGAGAATAATTTGGAATTATTCATCATGCAAACAAAACTTCTGACACTGTAACTAAAAACGAGATAACTGTTTGAAAAAATGACAGAACGATTTTTACTTCTTACATTTGAATTTTTATAACAAAGATTGGCTATTTAAGTCCAGGATTGAACTGAAAAATCCACCTTCCAAACCTGAAACCCATCGAAAGCTGTATTTGAAAATGTCTATTATTAATTTTCCCCATTTAGAATAAACATCAGAAACATGACCTCTAGTGTTACATCAATATATTTCGCGCCGGTTCAAATTTCGCACTATGGTAGGTGCCAAGTAAACCCAAGTAATATTTCTTTATGTAATTGATGTCTTAATCGCAAAATTCACAATATTATAATGTTGAATATACTAATTATTTCAGGTCATAATGCAAATGTTATCATAATTTTATACTGAAACTATATAAAAATACAAAGAATAACAGTAAAAATGTTAGTATCTGTTAATTGTTGTTTACAGTACTTCAGTACCTCTAGACCTTCAAACAAAAGATTTTGGTCTACAAAGAACATTTAAAATATTATGTTATCATATACAAATATCAATTATCATTTAATTAATATAAAATAATAAATAAAAGGAAAAGATCTTACAAACCTTGCACGGTGCCCCAACAGCTGGCACAGATACATCTATAATTCCTGCCACTGCTCTTGACACTTCGTCATCCATTACACGCAAGTTCTGCAATATTAATACACGTTTTTCAGTTTAAGTGATAGATTTGAGATCAATGATCAATGTATAAATTTCAAATATGCCGGGTCAAATATCACTCAGGTTCGAATGTCAGGCACAAGATTATCGTCTGCATTTGATTAAATGCAAGTCATTTTCTAATTTAGGTACTTCTAGAGAAAGTACTAAGTATAATAAAAGTGAACTATAAAACTGTAAAAATATGTAGCTTACATTAATTGAAAATTGACAAAAGCAACTATAATTTTTTTTTTCAATTCTTCCTAAATATTACAATGGCGGAGGTTAGAAAAAGGGGAGTTAATCATGAAGTGTCGAAGTTAATACTGTAACATTAGTGTTTCTTGTTTTTTTGTGTCAATATAAATGATTATGAAAGTTTACATCTGAAGCAGAGATTAATGAATCATGATGGGAAGCATAGCAGTTATTATGAGATGTCAGAAGTTTCGTTTGCATGATGAATAAATCCAAGTTAATCTCAAAAACTATAAAGGCCCTATGGTATCGCTTATTACCGATACGAAACTAGAGACCGATCTAAATGATATTTTAGCAATTCAGAATGAAGTATTGTGAAATATAACAGTGAAAAAGTCGATTTAATGTGGGTTATTCACGAAAAAACGTGGATTTCTAAAATGCCTCCTGCCCATGCATTCATTTGGAAAATTGATGAAAACTTCTACTTATGCGTTCATTTTGAAAATTTTCTAACTTGTGGTCTAAGTCCTCCTAAAACGACTTTAAAATAGTGGAGGCTTATGACACATGAAGACAAGTGTTAAACGAATCTTTAGATCGAAACAAATGCTCATAACTTTGCTTAATTATCAAATTATTGGCTTTTAAAGAGTGATTTTGCCATTTTTTGCGATTTTCCAGTGCAGTTGTGGAGAATGTTCTCAGAAGATACCGAAAGTTTGGCGAATGTGAGATGACTATTGTTTAGAGTAAATATAGGAGATCAGCATAGGCCATATCTTTATCTGAAATATGCATTTTCAGAGAAATGCGAGACGATTTACTTACCACAGTACCTAATTCCCTCCTGAAAAGGCGGTCTATCCATGCGTTCTCCTCCTGGGGCCTATACTGAACGATTGGACTCGGTGTTATTGGTTGTAATACCATTTGTTTATATAGGGATAAAAACTTGCAAAATTGCATTTAAAGGCGGTCGCTACAGTTTTTTTTTAAAAACGAGTATTAAACTACCGTACCACCGCCTAAATGCAGGTTGAATTACACCAAATCACGCTGTATCCCTCCGTGGTCCATTCGAATGAAGTCCGTTTTAATAATATGCTATTTTTTCTCATCATCTGCTGGCCTCTTAACTGTTAGAAATCGGCCTGTTTGTGGCTTGTTTGCAGAAATAACATATCAGGAAAATAAATGAAAGCAATTTTATGCCTATATCTCGTTTGGTAGAGGCGAACTAGTTCCGGATCAGCGGATGTATATTTTTGGCACCGTATTTGCGATACCGCGTTTAAAATAGGGTCTGTCCGGTTAGAAATCAGTAATTTTCTTACAAGTAAGTTAACCCCCTATTTCCTGTGTGTTTTTGAATATATGAAATGTTGATCTTCACGGCAATATATGGTTGTCTAGAAATTAAGATGACAGAAATCATGTTAAATGTACGTTGAATATTGAGAATTTAACATTGAGGTCTATGGGAATTGGATTTACTTTGGTTCAACCTGCAATGATTAAAACAGTTTACGGTCCAATCTGGGTTTTATACTAATTGCGTAATTCTCACAAAGAAAATCTTTTTACGCGCGGATAAAGTGAAACATTCGTTGAAGATAGTTTGCTCTTTTTGCAATAATAAATTATTTAATAATAAATAAACAATGGTGGCCAAAAAGGGTAGGTTTATATCGAAAAAGGCTTGTGTAAAAGGACTTCTGTCTTCTGCGCGTTTGAAAAACTGGCAGTCGAATGTTTCGTCCGACAAAAATGATACAAGTTTCAGGGTTATGAACCGAAAGTGGGAGAAATTGTGACAGATAGCGGTGTCCCCGATGTAGGGTCTGATGTTCATTATGTCCCTGAAGATGTTTTGAAAGACTAAAGAATATTGAACTTGATCACTTGTCAAATCAATTAAAAATGTGTACTAATTGTTAACACGAACTTGCCCTGTCAAACACTGTATAAAAACCCCTTATCAATGTGCTTACTGCCTCTAAAGCTTACAGTAAACTTAAAATGCTTAATGCTTTATTATGTTCAAACAAAATAATAGGTGTGCAAGTTAATATTCAATGTAAAATGCATATATATTATACAGGAATTTTACCGACTTCTGTATTTCGTACTAACTGTAAGCAGATTCTCTCATTTCAGTGTCAGAAAAAATTGACATTGAACATTAGTACTATGCTTTTTTATCTATTATTTTCATTTAATTTATGTCATAAATTGTCGTCATAATACTTAGAATGCCAAACATTTAATCATTAATGATGAACACTATAAACCTTTAAGTATTTGTGTGTATACATAATTACCCCCACCCCCCACACCCAACTTTAGAAATTGCCATTTAGAAAAAAAAAAAACATACATTTTTCTTTTTTATTTAATGTTTGTTATACATTGGTGAATATATTGGTAGTATTTGGTGAAATTCTATTATGTGAAATTCTAGTAAACTTAAAAACATCCCTTAGAATGAAAAGATTTGCCGAAAAATCCTTTGTCGTAAATTAGGTAATACTTAATTTTTATATGTGTTTCATTATTTATATTGCAATATTTAGCAATATTTAGTAATATAGAATGTTTTTAACTGACAAATAGAATTATTTATGATATTTGTGTGATGAATTCTATGATTTCATGCCGACAAAGAAGTCTATGAAAATCGTAAAAATTGTTAAAAATGTGACATCTTTGGTATCTAATAAAACACAAGTTACCCCGGTAAGGTCCCATTTTTATTTGGGTAATCATTGCATAACATCATGTTCTTGACATACACAAAGTTTGAATGAAATCTATTATTGGGAAAATTTTGATGAAACTGTAGCGACTGCCTTTAACCACACAAGGTCTTGCAAATGACCCACATGATTGTATCAAAATACTGTTATTCTTTACAAATAAACGCTCTGATGCATGAATACATACTAGTTATATGACTCTATGACATTAATATAAAGATTATTACATTACAATATTGCTTTAAATGTATAGATAGTGTAAATTATTAAAATGTTTGAGGGGTGTGTTTCGTAATGACTGTATCATCTATAGCATTATCATACTATAATTTATAGCAAACACACCTATTTCTGTTGTATCATTTAGTGCGATCTTCGTTGAATGATTTTCCAATAATCTGTATAACTTATGGCGATGCGCATTTGCTGATTTTGTCAAGTTTATGCTTTTATGTAAGATGGAGGAGGTTGTCTACATATATTGTCTCTACAAATCGGGCATACTTGGAGAAATAATAAATCATGGCGAACAAAAACACGAAGAGAAGAACTTTAAAATAATAAAACAGAATGATACAACAATAGTGACTATATTTTAATGTTAGTTTGGAGGCTTGTATATAAATTAAACTGTCAGGCCCAACGCAGCTGGGCGATCGTTAATTTTTCATACAAAGTTATAATATACTCTAAACTGTTTTTTATAACTGATAAATTGGCATACACATAATTTACACAAATCAGTTGTCAAAACAGTATTTTAATGGCTAGTATAAATGTATTATGAGAATATGTTAGAAAGCGAATTCGTTAATTTCTTTAACTGAAATCAGCATAGGAACATACCTAACTCTCAAACGAAGACCTATGCTATAGTCAATCCTTGGGCGGAAAACAAGACATTGATTCCTTTGCTAAAGTTCCATTTGACCCTTTACTCCATGGGATATGGAGTACGTTGTTTTTGTTGTATACTGTTTGCTATTGCATTTATTAGAATATTTCTGAAAACAAGTGACCATTGTATATTCCGATCAAATGAGATGGATGTTTCAGGTGACGATGATCTACATTGGTCGTACATCGAGTAAAGGATTTATCATCAGCTTAAAGATAAACTGACAAATGAATACTAACTTTTGTAAATTTTGCACTCAATTTCCTAAATATGTTATTCTTAAAATAAAAAAATATCGTTTTATAATCAAATGATACAATTTAAACGAGAATTGGTTGAATTTATTCAGTAGAATTCGGGTCGCATATTTTACGGTAAGCAAAATCTAAGGGGAACAACTTGTGTTTACCAATAACGTCATTGGATCGCAGTTCGCTTTGATCGCTATCTGTCGCTTATAGTATATCATAGTAAGTGTGACAATAACGTTACATAACTTTGCTAGTACACGATTTTGGGCATTTTCTAATATCATTTTTGGCAAACACTAATATCAACTCCGATGCTGCTGCCTTTGTCGATCGGCGTTCAGAACTTTTTAATTGCGTCTTTGTACAAGCACGTAAGGTATATAGGCTAGCTATCGGGGACCTCTGCCTGCCACGCTCTAGTATATTACATGATATACTGACCCAGTAACCAAATCACTGATTAAATTAGTGCATCCGGTAATCAAACGACTTGAGATATATGACGGGCACTCCACAGCCGCGTGAAGCAGGAAGTAGACACGTGTCATGTATACATGTACCACGTATGGCCAAATAATCCCTCGATATCGGGTCAGTTCAGTATTCTAATGTTATCGCGATTCTTAATTTATAATTATATTATATTTTGTGAAATGAGTTACATAGCCGTTTTCCGGCGAATTTTTAACGAAATGATTGGTACTGATGTTGTCTTATATTAATTCTTGATCCTTATCCAGAAAAAAGAAGAGTAAATTCAATAATAAATACTGCAATGTTAGTCTTTTTGTTGTCGGTCAAGTACTACGAGATAAGATATTTGCAAACTCCCGTAGAAATTCATGGAAATTGTGTATAACTTTACAACTGTACAAAATTCCTGAATATATTTTACGCACGACTAAGCCTTTACGTTATACACACTGATTGTATTTGATATATTTATTATATTTAGGTCTCGAGCTGTTATTGTTGTTGTTGTTATCAAATGATAAAATTCAAAAAAGGCACAAAACCTTCTCGGCGTGTTTTGTCCTGAGTACAGGTCTTGTTGCGGCATAACTTACTTACGTTCTGGCAATGTATTTTTACCATTTCTTATGTATCTAAAGCAATAAGTCGACAACGCGTCGGATTTCAAAAATACGAAATCTAATTGTCATTTATTGCCACACTGGATTTAAAACAAAACAATGCCGATATATATATAGTGTTTGCAGATAGGCGAACCTTTACCGGGACAATAGGTCTTTGTGTAGAGCACTTTCTTTTTTGTCTAAGGTAAATATCGTCCGGACCGCGTCGGATATCAAACATTTACGAAACTCATTGGTATTTGTTGTTAAATCACTGGATTTACAACAAAACTTTGCCGATAAAAAATGAGGTTCGCAGAAACGATGATGTTCGCAGATACGCGAACCTTTACTGGGACAATAGGTCTTTACGTACAGCCCTTTCCTTTTTCATATTTCAACAGATATTTTCTGTATTCTCCTTCGGGTATATTAAAAGCTTATATCATTTTAATTGTTTTTTACAATCAATCACAGCAAAAATATCCATTGTCATTAAAATTAATCATCAAATCACTGTTACTATAAGCAAATAAGTGTACTATTTACATTATTTTTCATAAGCGCGAAAGATCCAATGACGTCGTCGATATTAAGCTCCGCCCAATCCGAAATTCTAGCGATTTTTGGAGCGCTGAATTTGTAATTGTCAATGCTAATTTATGGCGTTTTTTGTGCGTGAAATCGATTTATTTATATGAGATATAGTTAATTACTTAAATTAGAAATATTTTGTCGGAAACAAAGCATGTGTCAGTTTATTTTTAAAATATCAGTATTAAAATAACTTGCTTTGCCTCATAATTTGTATGTCACGCCTACCTGCGTATGTATTTATAATCGTGAACCTTGAGTTTTGAAACTATTACTTAAAAAAAACTTAGACTATGTTTATCAAATCCAAAACATTTTGGGACGACATTAATTATCGCTTGTTGTAAATTGTAGTTCTCAGAGCGGCCTGTGTGTTAACTAATGAAGTCAGATAGATCCAATTGTTTCGTCTCGCCGCAGTATATAAAGGCACCGAGGCCCTTATATTTCATAACGTATCATATTTCTGTACGAAGCACTTTTAATACATGTTTTACATCAAGCCGTTGTTTTTAAATACGAAAAAAATACTAAAATCATCTTTAAAAATCGCCATAACTGATACACAAAGATCACTAGAAACATAAAAATGATTGTGTTAGCATGTTCAATAAATGATACAGTCTGGGTCGAAACTACATGCATGTTTGGTCTAATGTTTTGATGTTTAATTGATCAGCTATGGTGTTCTTATTATTGTAAGAATAAAAATGATATGTTTAATCATCGCTAGCATGAGAATACCTCTCAAAACCTGTAAAAACATAAACATTTACGCAGATTTTTAACAGTACAAAGTGCAAACGGTACATTGTGTGAGTGATTTAAGCGATTTTTTTTACAGTATATTGCATAAAAAAGGTAACAACGTCTTTCATAACAAGTGCTACGAGAATTGCAAGTTGAACATGTATTTATCGATTGGATTTCTCATTATAATACATACCAAATCTCCTCATTTTTGAACTGTTTACTATGTTTTGTGACAATCAGTGCGCTATATCCGGTAGATGATACAATTGGTTTATATACAGTGATATAACTTGGATCATATTTCATGTTGTCCAATGACTGATTTAAACCTGTTACCACCTAGTTCTACTGTTGAGTGTGTCATATTATTGATTAAAACCTTTAAGTTTACAAACCTTGAGTTCGTCTTTGTATCATAACTTAACTGCAATAATATGCATGATATTTATGTAAGATATAGGTTACGACATTTTAAGCATCGAAGTAGGAATTATAAAACGTAAACTTATTTAATGGACTAGCAGGTAAGGTATTCATATTTAAAAATGTATATCATGTTTTATTCGAACATTAAATACAAAAATTTAACTTAGTTCAATTCAGAACTGATTTATACGAGGGTTGTCCCAGATATTCGTAGACTGTGACCATATTTCGATCAATTTGTCCGCAATCAATTACATAAACGTAAACTACAGGTTATTTTCTTTATTTTAACTTAGATTTTATGATGTCTTTAACGTTTGTTTTTATTTGCCGATAATTTTTATAACCATGGTAACGCGATATAGCCCCACGTCAATAAACGATTCTCACTTTCCTGTTTGTTTAGCTATATTTAACGCATTTTTCAGCTGAACTTCATGAAACTACGGGAACATATAAGGCATCCATTTGGTGACGTCATTACAAAATTTGACGTCAATCGGTCGTTGCGTTTTTAAAACAACAGCGTTTCCGCTAGTCACGGTGTCTTAGATCTAACGTGAAAATGACATCAAATGAACGCATGGAGATTAGAGCAAACATCAAATTTTGCGCTGATTTAGGAAAAACACCGACAGAAACATATAAATTGTTTCAGCAGACAAAGCGGGAATCCGCTGTAAGTCGGGCTCTTGTGTTCAAATTGCACAAGAGATTTTCAGATGGCCTTACAGACATCAAAGACGATGAGTGACCGGGTCGTAATGCTGTCATCCGTACGACGTCGTCAACGTCAATCAAGAAAGTGCTTGAAGGAGACCGCCTAACTGACAGTTAGAGAGAATGCGGAAATCGTCGGTGTTAGCCGCGGAACCGTGCATCGGATACTGACGGAAGACCTAAACATAAAAAAGGTATTTTAATTAATTTTACCTGGTATATAGAAAATAGCTATTCATATGTGTTCATGCAATTCTCATATTCACAAATTATTTAAAAAAGAACAACAACACGACAACGATTCATTGAGTTTATTACGAAAGGAAAATAAAAAGATGATCTAGATAAAGTATTTTATTATTGATAACATTAAAATAAAACATAAATATCTTTATTTAATTTATTATCTTTCCAATATTAGTTCACCCTTTTTTAAATGGATCGAACTGTTGAACATAATATACACTGATTAATTTCAGGTACACGCAAGATGGGTCCCAAAACTCCTCAATGCTGATGAGCGTGAACGGCGTGTGTTCGAATCCGAGAAGTTCTTACGGCGGTTTCGGGTGCAGGTCGATGCCTTCCTTGACAACATTGTGACGATGGATGAAACCTTGTACTTACATGACTCGGAAACACGCGAACAGTCTGCGGTGTGGTGCGAGAGCGACGCGCCGCCACCGGAAAAGTACGGAATTCCGTTGGGGCCATCGTTGTTTCGCACTTTCGACCTCTTGGGCGAGAACACGAAAACGCGAAAACACGATGCGAGATCGCGAAACAACGATGCGATATCGCGAAAACACGATGCGAGGTCGCGAGAGTACGATGCGAGAACGCGATATTAATATCGCGCTCTCGCATCGTACTTTCGCAACCTCGCATCGTTGTTTCGCGTTCTCGCATCGTACTTTCGCAACCTCGCATCTTTGTTTCGCGTTCTCGCATCGTGTTTTCGCGTTTTCGTGATATCGCCCTCAGGACAGCGAGACCACGAAAACGCGAAAACACGATGCGAGATCGCGAAAGTACGATGCGAGAACGCGAAATTGCGAGGGCGCGATATTAATATCACGTTCTCGCATCGTACTTTCGCGACCTCGCATCGTGTTTTCGCGTTCTCGCATCGTTGTTTCGCGTTTTCGTGGTCTCGCTGTCCATAGGGCGAGATCACGAAAACGCGAAATCACGATGCGAGAACGCGAAACAACGATGCGAGGTCGCGAAAGTACGATGCGAGGGAGCGATATTAATATCGCGTTCTCGCATCGTACTTTCGCGACCTCGCATCGTGTTTTCGCGTTCTCGCATCGTTGTTTCGCGTTTTCGTGGTCTCGCTGTCCTTAGGGCGAGATCACGAAAACGCGAAATCACGTTGTTTCGCGACCTCGCATCGTTGTTTCGCGATCTCGCATCGTGTTTTCGCGTTTTCGTGTTCTCGCTCTTGAATTCGACAGGGCGAAACAACGATGGCCTCAACGGAACACCGTAGAAAAGGCACGAGTGGCGCGTTCTGCTGGAAAACAAATGAATGCGATGTTCGCTGATGGTAGGGGGATGATCCTTCGTCATCTAGTTCCAGTTGGTAAAACCATCAACGGGGCCTGCTACGCGAAGGCGTAAAAATATTAACACATTTTTAATAAAGTCGCATTTTTTAAATTGGCGATTGCGTTACTTAACAGTTAGGTTGGTTAAATTATTTATAACACGCAATTTCACATATTATATTTTATCAGCGCTATTTTTTATTTATGGTCGAGATGCAAAGTACACGCAGTTAAATTCCGAACATGTCCACATATTTTACGTCATGTTCATAAATTTAAAAATAATTATAATATAAACTATTTCAAAGCGTGGCAATGTTTCATTTCTAGGTTTTTGCGCGCGATCTCCAATGGGCGCTGCGGAAGAAACGACCTGATCTGGCAGTTGAGAATATAATTTTACATCAAGATAATGCCTCCCCACACACTGCCGCAGTCAAAACACTAGAAATAGATGTACTTGGTTTCCAACGTCTTAGCCACCCTCCCAATTCCCCAGACCTGTCTCCTTTTGACTTCGCACAATTTCCGGAAATAAAAGCTAAACTGAAGGGACATCGGTTTGAATCTCTAAAACAGTTACACAGTTTTACGCTCAGTGTAATTCGTTCATTCGGGAAGGATTGGTACCAAAATATTATAAAAAGACAGTGGATGAAACGCCACGAACGATGCCTTTTGCACGCCGGTGCATACTTTGAAAAAAAGTGAACGTCAGATAACGTCCGCAAGTGAACGTCGCTTAATTTGATTGACGGCGTGGGGCAATACTGTAAACCATGTCTTATAGTTTTTAGCATAACGTTTGTTCCTTTGCTTGTTTTATTGTAATTTTTTGCAAAGGTATGTAAAATAGATTGAATTTTATGTATATGCAATTTGTTTTCTTATAAAATAATTATCCAAGAAGTTATGAGCACAGTCTACGAATATCTGGGACAGCCCTCGTATTTCTGTTTCAAAAACATTTATTTTAACACAATATCCTATATTAGTTTGTTAAATTATTGTAACATAATTGAAAAAACGTATTGTAAAGTTGAACAGAACAGGAAATGCTTTATGCAGAAAACACTGTCTCTCCGTTCACCCAAATAATAGATAGAAAGAGAGAGAGCATGAATTAATTAGTCTCCGCGATGAAGCACTGACTATATTTGTGGCTTATAACATGTTCTTTTATCATTGTTTATAACTAAGACAAGATATTAATAGCACAGATAATTCAGTTTTTGTGCATGAACTTGGGAGTTGGTAATAAATCTTGCTGTTAGGTGCACTTTAGGCAACCAATACATAATATTGATAGTAGGTACTTTATCTTGTTTTGGCTGATCTAAATTAAGTATTTTTGTAGAATGTATGCGGTAACAATATCACTCTCTAATGATGAAATCAGTGTATAAGCATAAGTATTAATTAATTATCAGACCGCAATCATTATTTATTTATAATTTCTAATGTATCTTTTGTAGACACAGGTCATGCACAACCGATCTTCAAGTGACATTAAGGTAACATGTTCATATTGCACAAAACAAGAACGTGTTCAAGATGTCAGATTATTAAAAAAGGGACAACACATT